>JACSZP010027086.1:0-22395 GCA_016161895.1 Pinna nobilis
GTAGATAAATTGCTGACGAAGTAAACCCAGGGAAGGGATTTGATTTCCAATTCAACTCTTACTGATCTTATTTTTCAGCTATTTGTGACTACCCTATGATACCGTTTGCCGAACCCAATGTACCAGATGTGGATTTGGAAGAGGGGTCTGTTGTTGGATTTAATTGTATAAACGAATCATTACTAGTAGGAGATGATGACGATGCGGAATGTGGAGACGACGGGGAATGGATTGTCGACTTCAAATGTAGACGTGAGTAGCGCAAATTAAGACTCATCTCAATTATAAAACATCCAAAGTGATTACACCAAACGTTCAACAATGTAACATAAGGTTTATTAACAGGTAGTTTGGCTCTCAGCACAAGACATCTTATTGATAGGCAGATGTGCTTTTCTCTGTAGTCTCTTTGATCTCAAGCTCACGAGGATACATCTGACCCAGATCATTTGATAGGACGCCATTGAAGCACTTTGAAGTAAACTTGAACCAATGAATTTTCGCTGACGTTCTTTTCTCTTTTGGAACCATCGCCGTATGAGACTCGTTGCCGGATTTGAAACATAGGTGATAGGACGGGTGCCTTGCGTGGAACAGGAGTTACTTATCCTTCCGGAGCACCTGAACTCATTCCTGGTTATTAGGCGGATTTGTGTCACTATTTTCAGTTGCATGTATATATGTTGTCATATGCATTACTTTTTGTAATATTTTTTTTTGTTTTGGTCATTGTTTAGACTGTTTTTTTTTAAATTTTTTATTTCTAAAGTCTTCATCGCCGTAAACGCAAAATACGTTAGCAAAAGTAACAAATGGTGGGACAAATATAAACCCTTTTGAATATCGACTTGGTTCAAGATAACTCTCGGGAAAAAAACCATAAATTAATATATTGTCTCCTACAGTCCCTCTCCACCCATTTGATGATATTGTGTCACGTGTATTTGTGAAAAGATAGAAAAGAAAGTTTTTTGACACAATTTGATGGTAAACACTTATTTGGTTATGTTCCTTTCTGTGGATAATGATAAATTTATTTAAACACCTAAACGTCATACGTCATTTAACAATTCGTTGGCTTAATTTCATTATTAAAGAAAACATTTTGTAGTTCAAATATCGTATCAAAAATATCGGAAAACCAATCTCTATTTGTTGTTCTCTTAATTCATCTGACATTAATGATCCTGTTTCATGTCACAGCAAACTGCGGGATACCGATGGATATTGAGCGTGCNNGATCAAATGCAAAGATGATGGAAAATGGTCAACAACAGATTTATACTGCCGACGTATGTTTTTTCTTGTTTTTTTAGCTGACAATATTTTCAAATATCTTTTACTTCCGCTCATTCAATACGTTAGCTAGCCGATTAGTTGGTCGGTTGGTCGTATCGTTGTTTGACGTCCTACTCAAGAAGTTTTCACTTATCTGGAGGCGTTACCGTGTGCCGGTGAAGAGGGCGGATTTTGCCTGTGGTTGGCACTTTTAGCCGCCGGGCAAGACTGTTTTTAAATACTGTTTTCAACTAGCCAATACATACTGTGACATGTTGCCTCGGAATTTACAGGGACAGCCAACCGCAATTGGTCTCGGATTCCAACCCACGGCCTCACAATAAGAAGGCAAACACGCTTACCAGTAGGCCACGACGACCCCTTATCTGGCTGATAAATATACATATCTGACAATTAAATCATATATGGGTCCCTTATTTGTATCTGTGTAGACGTGAATAGAGAGTTTGTATTTTTAGGTTCATTTAAGAATTTAAAACATTATATCGACGATTTGAACAAATGATGCTTTGAAAGCACAACTGGAATTTAGAATTTTCCAATTTCTTAAGTCAATGACACGGAAATATATGCTTTACTTACAATATTTGATTTTTTTGACTTTTGCAAGAATGAACCGTGCTAAGCCAACATGCTAGATTAAGTTAGAAACTTTTCATTCAGGTAATTTTGAACATAATTTCGGAGCCTTGAAGTAGATTTTATGGTAGAAAAGTAAACCTTTCGTTCGTTATTATTTTCCGGTCTGACTTAGATTTCAAGTTTTCATAAACGTTTTTAGCACTGTAACTTTACATCCTGCCGTCATTTTTATTTGGGAGAGTATCATATTCTTATTGATTTTCAAAGCAACTAAAACAGCATATGCATGTTTGTCGTCCATTGAACAGCACTTAAGATTGCTTAAGAACCTTTAGATTAAAGAATCTTACATGAGTGCTCGTTTTGTACAGGGAAATTTTTAATTCCGTGGGAAAGTACATGACACTCCAGAACGAGTCTTTGTCGAGTCCTGGATCGTCATGTACTGTCCCAAGGATTTCAAGATTCTCCTATTCACAACAAACACCCATGTATGATGTTCTCCCTCTTCTTACTTTCTTTACAAAAAGTCAAATGTCAATAAAGCCACGTGTACTTCAGATACTCTCAGACGATTTAATGTCGAGCTGCCTTAACAATTTTTCCTTTGAAAAATGATGTATGTTGTTCATATAATGAGTACCGAGAGATCTGAATATGTCGAAAATTTTACTCTCATGCCATGAACCGTCTCAGCATCATCAAAATTAAACTCTTTCATATTCAGTGCTATCATGTTTACAATTTGTTTAATTTTAAGCGTGTGTAATGCATTATTTGTCGAACATAAAAATGAACACGTGATTTGTGATACGTACGATCAAAACAGTAGCATGACTTCGACAAGGTCAAAGAAGGTCAAAGTGCGTTTGCAAGGTCATAGTGCGTGCAAGTTGTCTTTTTCAATGGCAAGACAGAGTTTTCTTTTCACGGGTGCTCATTCTCTTTTACAGGCAAGTGTAGGGGAATGTTTATCGTATAAAAAATACTGCGAGGGGTTACGTGCCGACCATGTATTTTCTACACATGGTTGGCATTTCCATTGCACTGCCGTGCATCCTCCGGGCACATTCGATAGTCGACATACATGTAGTGACTCCGACAGTTATGGCGATTGTCAATCAGATGAGTTCGCCTATGCATAAAACCTTGATATAGCTCAAACGTTGTTTAGGATTCCATCAAACAACACCTTAAAGCAACAACAGCAACAAAAAAGCAAATACATGTACCGTAAGGTCTTATCTGAAAAAAGAACGACTGATAACATGTTTTGAGGAGTACGGTCAGGTATTTTTTGAAAGCGGTATTATCTCAATTTTTACGGTGACAGCACAGAACCACTGTATTTGCCACTCCGTAAAAGTATACCGGTTTGATAAATTTTTTCCACATTATGACGTAATGCAGTATACACGTAGTTATTTAATTGCATATGCAACAAGTACCTTACAGTACCAGGGAATATTGTGATAAAATCCATGCATCAAACATGTCCGCCCAGGAACCGATACTTTATACAATATTGATATATCATATATATCGTCCTTCAGGTAACATACCGGTATCTTATTCTTGTTTTAGCTAATTGCGGAATTCCAATGGATATCAAGCGTGCATCCATAACTTACGGACGCCCTGATGGGACATTAGAAGATGACACAGTCACCTATACGTGTGACGATGGTACTGTGACAGAGGGTGATACCATATCTGTATGTCAAAAGAATGGACAGTGGTCAGTGACTGATATGAACTTATACTGCAGGGGTGAGTCATTTTTGATATCCCATTATCAGTTCATTAGTTTCTGAAACTTCCAGATTTGTGATAGAATGAAAATAGAGATATAGATGAAAAACAATGATAATGGTGAAATAAAAGATACACAAAATGAATAAACGGGTTATCTTACAATGTATATTTTTTTCATGTCAGCTAAATGTGTAATGCCAGACGTTTTCCATGCGATTCCGACAAACGTCCCATCTACCATCACAGAAGGAACTGTTTTAGAATTCATATGTGATGAGTATTCCAAATTAGAAGGAACCGACACATCTCTTGTTTGCAAAAGTGATGGAAAATGGTCGCAAAAGAATTTTTATTGTAGGCGTAAGTATTTAACCTACCTTTAATGTTTCCTTGATCATAGTTGGTTTGTTGTATCGTTGATTAACGTCCCACATTATAATTTTTCACGCATATAGAGGCATCGCCGTGTGCAAGTCAGGTGCGACAAATTTTTGCCTATGATTGGCACCTATGACCGTAGAGCAGGGAGGGTTATTTAACGTGTCGACACCTGGAGACAAGGAAACATTGTTTTTACTGTCTCATGCGAATAACATGTACAGTCAACCAAAGGATTGCTCGAATTCGAACACAGGCTTCAGGATCAGAGGGCGCACGGGCTAGCCCCTACTCTCCGTGATAAAAAATGCATCCCCTATATAATTTAATAGTGCATTTGTCTGTAACGAATCACTTTAATGCATCATTATATCAATAACCTAAAACCTCAGGAACAGTGACTGTGGTATCATATCACCACCTTTGGCTTATCCAGGGGTCCTTGTTTGCCCAACTCCTTATTTTGCTAATTTTTGTAAAAACTATAGGATCGATCACTGTTCGTTGCCTTTATCTTTTTATCAACAAATTGTTGCACTATTATTTATTTATTTGGAAAAAAATTTCAAGATGAATAAATATTTCTAATTCACTACTTATTTTCAACTTCTAAGCAAACTGTGGCTTACCCAATATTCCTCGGGCAAGGTTGAATCCATTCTATCATCCGTCAGCTGATGAGGTTGACACTTCAATGGACGCGACCTTACATTTCGTCTGCGATACGGGTTATGTATTAGAAGATCACCATCAAGATACCTCCATCACATGTAAGGAGACCGGATTGTGGTCTGATGTGCTGTTTTATTGCAAGGGTTTGTATTATGTTAAGTACTTGTTTAATATACGTGTTGTTGCGTTTTTAAGTTCCACTGTAATAAAGCGGACGCGTTTTTCCAATTCACTCTAAATACAAAAGCCATTAAGTATCAATACGACATGCTTCAACATGCATTAAATGATATAAATGTGAAGTAATATGGCACCGGTATACCTAGTAGGAGGCTATGAGCTTGTGGTTATGCACTGTGATTTAATCAAGTGTCAACATTCAATGTTTTTCCTTATTTATGAAAGATTATCGGATGAGACAATAACAATAGTAAGGGCCATTACAAATTTTCCCTCTTTTCCCTTCGAGTCTCAGCATTATTGAAAAGTGTCTATGTGACTCATATATAACACAATTTCAAATTTTACTAATGCAAACAGTCGAGATATTATGTTAAGACGAATGTCTTAGAAGCAGCAAAATCATTCTTAGAATTATACTTTTTAATCGTTGTTATTATCATTCAAATTGTTGTCATTTGTTTTTTAAAAACATTATATGAGTATTTCACTGTCTAGAAACTCTCCGCCAAGGCTTTGCTTTTATCATTTGTTATTTTTCACATTTAATATAGTTGATTGCGGCATGCCTATGGTTTACCGTGCAAGGCTGGATCCAAGTGTCCATCCATCTATCGATGCAGTAGATACAACAGAGGGAGCCACTCTCAGATTTGCCTGTGATATGGGTTGGGATTTGGAGAATCCGTATTCCGACACTTCTGTTACATGTCAAGAAAATGGTTCATGGTCTGAACTTCTTTTCTATTGCAAAGGTTTGTATTTCTTGTAATTAGGGAAGAGAATGAAGACTATTGCTTGTCTGTGTCATGATGCATTGATATAATCGATGATACCAACATCGGCTGGGTTTTTCCTTAGATATATCTCTAGCAGAAACTATGTCTGATATCGTTCATATTCCTCTATAATCAAGTATTCCAACTACCTAATTCAATTTATTCCAGCAAACTGCTCCACTCCTATGGATGTTGATGGCGCAACAATTCAGTATGCAAGCGGTACATCAGAAGGTGACATGGCGTATTATATATGTGATAGTATGACAGTTCCGGTAGGTGCTAACGATATTGTGTGCCAGGATGATGGATCGTGGTCTAAAACAGACTTTTATTGTAAACGTAAGCCCAATTATTCTATCTCTAGGAGACACTTGTCATAATGCTATCATTGATTAAAGTGATTGTCACCACGAGTACATAACAAACAACGTTTAATTTCAATTGTTCGGAAGTTTTACCATCGCTATAATGACCTTGCTTGCAAGGTCAATTTATCAATGAATGTAATGTTGATTGACTTGTTCGACTGTGTTCGCTGACTCGTCTCTGTCGATTTCGATGAGAATTCTCTTTTTTCCATCTGCACTTGACTGTGGAGTCGAGGCGGGTGTGATCGGTCAGCAAGGGAAGTTTGCTTCTCCATGTCACCTGGTTACACCTCTGAGTTTACAAAGATCCGTGCTTGTCTATGATTCACCAAATTCGTATATGATTTCCTGTTTCTTCTGGCGATTGATGTCTTGGTATATGTAACATTATAGATAATTATTCCGGTATATTCAATATCAATTAATTGAGAAGTCATAGAGATTTCGATTGCTAAGGTTGACAAAAGCGGTAAATGTCTACTAAAATCATAGAGATTTTTAGTGCTAAGGTTGAGAAAAAGGGTCAATTTCTACTAAAGTCAAAGAGATTTCTATTGCCACGGTGGAGAAAAAGGGTCAATTTCTACTAAAATCATAGAGATTTTTTGTGCCAAGGTTGAGAAAAAAGCCAATTTATATATTAATTATATTTGTAATGCTTGTTATATCTATTCTTGGGTTCTAATAATGAATCATTGGAATTGGAAGGGAAATGATAATGTCATAATACAACAGTTACAATAGAAATTTTTAAATAATCACCATATAAACCTTTATTAGCTGACTGCGGTATGCCTAACATTAGACGAGCCAAGTTGGATCCGTTTGTCCATCCCTCAATCGATTCAGTTGATACGACAGCGGGGGCCACCGTCAAGTTTGTCTGCGACATGGATTTTGCGTTGGATAAGGCATATTCAGATACTACCATTACATGTCAGGCAAATGGTTCATGGTCTCAAGTGCTCTTTTATTGTTCAGGTTTGTATTCAGCTGATAACAAATGCAAGACAGAGTATGACATTTCTTTACACATTCATCAGTACAATGACCTGGTTAAAATAATAATGTTTCACTTTTGAAATGTTGCAATTACTTGTTAAAAATGTTTGTTTAATCTCCCGTGCAAACTTCCACGGAGAATCATCCCCACTCATTTCCTTTGATCTCAACTTTGTCTGTACGGTGAGTGTGGCCGATCAACATGGTATGCCCTCTTCAATATGACACTTGTTCCATACTCTTACTACCTAGACCATCGCCTTTTTCCTTTTTACGGGATATGCACAATGTCTTATAGACAAATGATAACTCGATTTCTGTTTTTCTATTTCTGACTCTGTCTGCTGTAGATATATATTGCCGTGTATTTTATGTCTGGCTCTTGGTTAGATCTAAGGTAATTTCATAGAGCCAACAAGTGTAATGAACTACTCATGAAATTGAAATCATAGAATGCTCCTCTTTCATATTTCAATAACACCTTGTCCTTGTCCTTTGATTGTTAAAATTAAAGTAATGTGTGGAACTGATTGGAATAAATGTAACGTTTATAAAAATTGAATAAACTCTGTCATTTTGAATAGGACGATGCCGCAGCATTGTTTCTTATAAACAAGAAAGCATGACTTACCACGTGTCTATTTCAGCAAAGTGCAATGAACCTATGAACATTGATGGTGCGACTATTCGGTACAATGGAGGGACTTCAGAGGGGGATACGGCATACTACGTATGCGAGGGTGATGGAATGATTTCAGATCAGATTGTTTGCCAAGAAGATGGAAAGTGGACCTCAATAGATTTCTATTGTAAAAGTGAGCGATTTATAAAACTTTTCAATATAAACTATTTAACTACTGTATTATTGTTTATTGCCTTTACTCATACGGAGACGTAACCCAGCGAAGAATTTTGATGTTAAGGGTCATTGAGAAGGGATAATAACCGTATACAGGTTATTTTCTCAGCGCATTATTTTCGCCCTTCTGGACTTATAAACTGCCCTATTTTAAATTCGTCCAGTATCGTCATTATTCTTTCCAATGAATTAATCATTTTAAATTCGCCCAGTTTTGAATTCGCCGACTGACGATGAGGGCGAATGAGCAAAAATATAACGAGGGCGAAAATTTCTCTGTAAACAGTATTTATCGTACCGACACCTACTATAACACTACCTGTTCACCTACAATATCATGAAAAGTGAGAGTTTGTCATTAGCTGGTGAGTTTACGTCATCTCAGAGTCATTGTGCTTGTGTTGGTTTAGTTTTGACGAAAAAGAAGCATTATCATCCAGTTCTCCTACATATGTATTGTTATATATGAACTTGAAGATTACTGTTTCATTTTAATGTAGGTTACCAGAATCGAGCATCGGGCCATGTAATTGTACTTGATATTTTTTTTAAATCATTTTTGTGATTCTACATCACAAAACCGGATTTCTACATCAAATCCGGGGGATTTGAGTTCCCTCGGTGAAAATAGCGTTGTGTTGCTTTTTTGTGGCGACTGATATTGTCTCATCACCAGGTGCAATTAAAATTCTTAAATTCTTAAATTACCGCATTGTACATTTGTATCAGCCAATCGAAAACAGTCTATTGTGAACACCTCTAGGCAAATTGTGCCTTAGGCAGGCGTATCCACCAATCGACACAATTAATAGTTTGGGCTGTTATTAAATTCGTTGTTGATATTTTATTCCTGGTAATTCCAGTTTGTCATTTTGTTTCCTTAAAAGTCCATCTGAGGAATCATTCATTCATATGGAGACGTCATTTCCTGTCGATTAAGGATTCGGCACTACGGCCATTGAACGGTTAGGGGTTTTTAATTTGTCGTCGCCTTCAATGACAAGTGATATCGGGTCAAACTGTCTAACCAGGACAGAAATAGCCAGTAGCCCCATGACGACTTCGACCTCATGAAGAAGAAAAACTCTTTTCCTTTGGGTCAACATTAATTTACTGCTTACTGGTTCATTTATGCCGTTATGGAGTGAGAGTAAAGCAACATTGAGAAAAAATAATAATAAAATGATGTTGCCAGAAGTTGATATTGGATTTGTACTTTTGTTTTTAATTCCAGGTTATCGGTAATACGATAAAGTAGGCGTTGTTGCATTTATAAAGATGTTTGGTCTGTTTGCGAGGCAACATATACATTTCCTTAATTCCTTTGAAGATGACTTTTATTTCATACCACTAATATTTTAAACTCAGTAATATAATCATTATATCGTCATACTTTGTTTTCCTAGTAAAGTGCACACTGCCAATAATTCAGAATGCAAAGTACGATCAAGCCGTTCATCCAGATATTGATAATATACCAACTTCAGAGGGCGCCACTGTCAAATTCGTTTGTGAAGAGGGTTATGCTTTAGCGTACGACGGAGCTGATATATCCGTCACCTGTCTTAAAACTGGCCAATGGTCTGATGCTTTCTTTAAATGCGTAGGTATGTATGTGTGCAGTGGCTCAGTCGGAATTGTGCTTTCTACAGACTCTTTATGGATTCGTATCGCTTGTGTTTTTAGTTGAATATGTTCCCCTTGTCGCATACCTAATCCCGTCCAACCTTTTTCTTGTTTATAACTATCACCCATTGTGACTTATACCCGTATTTTGTATGTGATATGGCGTGCCATCATGGCCTGGTTGATTAGTATGGTAAATATGTAAATAACAGATGAGAGATATGTCCCCCTTGTCGCATACCTTATCCCGACCTCCCCTTTTCTCGTTTATGATCATCACCGATTGTGACATTCTTGTATTCGAAAACTTGTGAAACGGCGGGTCCGCGCGCGGAGCAGGAGTTGCTTACCCTTTCGGACAGCTGAGCTCACCCCTGTTTTTTTTTGTGGGGGTTCGTGTTACTTTATTTTTCGGCTTTATACGTCTTGTTGTGTTGATAGTTGTTTGTGTTGTCTCCTTTTTGTTTGGCCATGACTTCGTCTGCCTTTGGATTTTTGAATTATTGACCCCCCCTTGGTATCTTCTACAGTCAACAAGATCCCCTAGTGTGTAGTAATAAGCCGCTGCTATGACATGAGCGCGAGACATCACGTTCAAGCATGTTTCTGTCACTTTTAGAAATAAAAGTCCCACAGAAACGTTATAGGGTATCGTCTGGTACATATATTATGTTCATTATGTTTACAGTATCTTGCTACAAGATAAATATAGTGGATATCTTCTGCCTTAAAATTACAGATTATATTTGTTAGTTTTGAACTCTGGCCATACAAGTTTGACCAATCTCGATTTTTTTCTGGACCTTCGTGCAAATACAATCTATATATTCTAAGACAACAGCCACGTGTTTAATATTAAAATGTACTACATTCTTACTTGTGTGAATTCTTAAGTTTGAATATGACATATTGCAGTTGACTGTGGGCCACCAATGAGAATCAACCGGGCCTACCCTTTGATTGGAAAGACAACATTGGGTTCCTTGATCACATATAAATGTGGATACAAAACTGTTCCGGTAGGAAACGACACAATCAAATGCATGATAGACGGGAAATGGTCGTACTCAAATTTCAAGTGTAGAGGTAATGCGTGCATAATCTACAATTTTGCAATTTTGTAGGTTTTATAACTTTTACTCTAAGTTGATAAAGAATGTATATTGTTGTAAATGAACGTATAACCGTCATTTATCGAATAAACAGCAAATTTCGTTTTTAATCTTTGTTTCTTAATTCTTGGTACAAAAACTGAGCATTATCGCTCTGTTTGGAGTCATAAACAGTTTGAATGTATCTAAAGCATCTAGAAACGCATCAGTGCCAAAGGTGCATTCGAACTGTATAAAATTATGCATTATAAATATGATAAAACATAATTTCAATTTTTTTTACTGATTTTCCCCATTTGTAGCACTGAACAAAGGTTTCTAATACCTGTTGGTATTTTTAATAACTAAATATTTAAAATATTTTCAGTTGATTGCGGAGAACCGGACACAATACCATACGGACGTGTATTAGCAGGAACAACCTTTGAGGGAGATATAAGATATTATGAGTGTCAGGGTTCGACACTCGCTAGGGGAGACCCACGTATTATGTGTCATAGCTATGGATTCTGGACCAGAACAAGGTTCCGGTGCATACGTAAGTGTTGCCTATACGTCCAGTTATGTCTGTCTTATGTTTTCACTATGTCAAATACAGAAGTATCCGAAACTTATATTACATACTAATATTAATATTCAGTCAATGGACAATTGGGAGTGTTCAGATGGCTGATTGTGTGTCCATCAACATTTCTGTGACGTAATTTTTTGGTAGGGAATGTCTACTTTGAGCAAATATTACAGAACGTTAAGACGTGGTTCAGTTGTATATACTTTCTCTGAAACAATGTTATGTCTAAGGGGAAATTCTCGAAGTTTGCTTCTTTGCGGATGTGTGTGGCGTATTATTACTGCTCTTAAGTAGCATACAAATAATGTGTATACATTGCATCCCTGCAGCCATAAGGAATAGATCTAAATCATATAGGACATCATCAGCAAAGGCACAATTACACTGTATAACTATGCACTATAAAGCATGTAAATATCTGTCTAGAATGAGACAGCAAAGCAGAGATCCCATGCACAGATGTCGACACGTTAAAATCCGTAAACTGATTAATGGCTGTAAGACATTGGTCCACGTTGTAGCACTTTAATTACATTCAGTGACGTTCCCATATAAGGAAAATATTATGGATGGGGCGTTAAACAGCAGTACAGCACTAATAAAAACAATGTGTATATGACAATTTGTTTGCCAATTAAACCACGAGTCTGTTGGTCTCTGACTACTTAGATTTGTACCATTGCTCTCTTATCCGCAAGTAAGAGCGTCATGACTTATGCCATGACGTAATATATATGTACCTGTGTATAGATCTATAGAAGTCGAGAGTTGACATATGTATTTCCATGTAGATAATATCCCTGTGAAATTCTAGAATTAAAGTTCTTTTTTAAGCGGAACATTAGTTTTTAAGTTTTTTATGAACAATACCATCAGGTTCAAAATAATGCAAACGACTGGAAATCATAAAAACTTTAGGTAAATTACTATGCAAAATATATATATAAGTTTTGACCTGCATTTTAAGTGTACACCCTTTATTATAGCTGACTGTGGGAAACCTCCAGCCCCGGATCGGTCTACAGCATCAGGAAATTCAACACTAGGAGGGAGCAAGATAACCTACACTTGTGACCAAAAGACTGTGGCAGAAGGAGATCCCAGCATATACTGTCAAATGGATGGGACCTGGTCACCGTTGAATCTCTATTGTAGACGTATGATAATGCCTCAATTATGTTATTTACTAGATATTTTACCTGTATTAATTGATACACACTGTATAACATAGAAATTTTATTTTCAAGGATGAAAGTATAAAAATCTATGTTTAACAAGTTTCTTCTCATGTAACAACTCTTTTTTGCTCACAACCTAGGCACCTGATTTCACCTCTCGTGAAATCCGTGTCCAGCTCTTGTAATTGAAAAATAATCATATTTTCGTTCTGTGGCAAATTAAATCTATACTTATTTCGAGTAGATATTGATTTTGTAAAATCATATGTATTGTTTAAAACAAATGAAACACACTTAAAATTCTCATTTGTTTTATTTTCCTGGTTTTATGTATATACATATGTATGTTATTCCGTTTGATGAAATTTAATAGCGGCATTCATCTGGATCTGTCCAACAAGCTTACATAAAAGCAAAATAGAACAATGACGAGTATGTCGGAGTCGATTACCGCAAATCAATGATATTCTTATGTTAAAAACTTTCAGTCCGTCCCACATTGAGATTTGATCATCTGGAGTTCTATTTAATGTTTAATATACAAAAATGATGCGAAATACATTTGATACGTTTTTTAAAAATAACAAGTAAATTTATTGTCATCAAGAATAAAACGGAGATTTGTGCAAACTAGCCTTTAAGTATTAGTAAACTAAATCAAAACGAAGTATGAAAAAAGAAATTTATATCGTCAATTATTCTAACGTTATAATTGATATTTGATATTCTACACTCGATAAATCCAAAAATTTTTACGGAACTTTATTTAATTGGATCAGTTTTGCTGCAGTTATTTACGACACTATATTTTGACATGTGTGCTTTTTCAGTCAATAGTTAACACTGAAGGGTGTAATATATTGTCAGGTTAGTATGTCAAGCGAAAACTTTATTTTCGCTAGTAAGTGTTCACATGAATTAGCGCAAAAATAAAAACTCGTGAATTAATCTGGATTGACAATATCCTACAAATTTATGAGTCAATAGATAAATTTGATGCACATATTGGTCTCAGAAATTCATGTTTCTGACATTGAACTGATAACACCGTGATACACAACTCGTAGACTGAACTCTCCTTTTAGCTTTGATTTTCATTGATATAATTTCAGCTGACTGTGGTCGCCCTAGGAGGATTTCAAGAGCGTCGATTACTTCAGGCGCAACAACAGAAGGTGCAACTCGGTCTTATGTGTGCGATGCTGATACAATGAGTAATGGTCCAAATACTATCACCTGCCAAAACAACGGAAAATGGACCCACTTACAAATTAAATGCACCCGTAAGAAAGATTTCCCTTTTTTATCTTTAAGTACTAGGCGCGCTAAAGATACTTTGTGAGATCCCTTGTGAGAAGTGTTCTACCGAGCGCTTTCCTTGGTCCTGACTACAATAGATACAAATGTGAAGGAGGAACTTCTAATGTATTGTGCCATATTGATCGTTGTGTGTTATATATATATATGAACTAGACGTAAAGTTACATCACGAAATAAGTGTTAGGCATTTCATCTGTGGGAAGTATGGCTTTTGCAATAACGATGTTTCAATTTATGAAATGTTCTGATTTCCGGTCACTTGTTGCAGTAAGGTTTTTGAATCGTCCTTATCAATCATGACGGTGATTGTTACCCATTTGTTTTTATCTGAGCTTTATGTTGAACTCACTCGTGGTGAACGTAGCCGATCCACAACAAATGCTTGCTATTCCAAAGCACTGGGAACTACTATAAACTTAAGACTTGACCTAAATCTAAAAATTTATTGAGTTTAATGTATGACTGAGGTCTGACTTTACGAAAATGTTAATTTGAGATAATTCACAGACTTAAGTAATTTTTAAGTTGTACGGTGTCAACCTCCAGATCCAAAACTTGGGCTGTCAGAGCTTTGTTTTTCGCCAAATACTCGCTTGATTTGCTGGATTTATATATTATCTCGGGTACGAATTATAGCGGTAATATTCACCTTATACTCCTATTGAAATGTCTCTTTGGTCCATGCTTCACAAACGGTACAAACCGTATAAAACATACGCCTAATTTAACTTACATTGTGTTGCTTTTGGTATTGTTTTCATAAGACAACATGTGTTTCAATTGCCATATATCCCTTAGCTGTGTTCAGACTTAACTCGAGGCTATTGAGGAATGGCTTGTATTGTACGTTCTTAAGTACAAATTTCCAAAGTCGATGAAAGTTTCTATCAATTCAGCTATATAAGATAGCATGCTACCTGGCGTCACATAGATGCAGCCGGGTCAAAATAATTTGCACCCATCCTTATGGCAGAACAATCATAATCCGTTGTTGTAAGCCAAAACGAAAGCGAAAGTTAAAAACAAGCAGGGAAATCAACATGAACCATGCTAGACACCACTACAGACATATTTTGAATATACATTATTTTTAATTTTTTTATTTGTCTTTCAGCAATACCTAAGCCCAGGCCCCCTCCTACTGACCTACCGCCATTGACTGGTACGTAGTGTTGACACTATTTAGACAAAGATATATTATATACATTGTACTTATATTGAATAACAATTTTCTGACGTCAAATATATTTGAAGATTTTCTAATGGGGAATTTTGCAAATATATATCTTAATGTACATATACAGTGGATTCTCTGTAATCCGGGACCTTATGTCCCCAAGAAACTGTCCGGATTAATGAAGAGTTCGAATAACCAAAACATGTCCTTTATAATGGTCAGTACATTTTTAAAATTCTGTTCCCAGCAATTTTCATTCGGAAGGTGAAGTTTTTGGATTATTATTTTCCAGAATAACGGGGCCCGACTGAAATTGTATTAAGGAAAATCCAATGTATGAATGCATACAATATTTTCTTTACAAAATTCGATATATAATTTCTTGCTATATGATTTTGAAAAATAAATTAATGACTGCAAAATAAAAAAAAATGATTGATCAAAACTCATTAGATTTACGTAAGGGGAAAATACTCTGAATGTCCAAAACTGTAAATGTAAATATGCAAAATGTTTGATAAAATTAATAATCAATTTCATTTTTTTTTTTTGTGTTGGAAAGATCCCTGTGACAATTGTACAATGTCAAATGGAGTCGGATACATTGCTCATCAGACAGACTGTGCAATCTACTACCAATGTTACTTCGGGGCAAACAGCGAAATCAGATCGGCACTTAGGCAATGTTCGTTTGGTCAATTTTGGAATCAGAAAGCAATGACTTGTATGAAGTCGGACAGAATGACATGCCCTCTAGGTTTGTACAATAATATATTTACACGCGTTTACTGATCATCTTATCATGTGTAATGAAAACTTGGGTAAAAAGCAGGGGCAAAGACAAAAATGCAGGAGAGGTATTAAGGAAACGTCAGAATAAAAACAACAAATAATGACTACAACTTATTAAGCTACAGATTTGGTGATGGGACCTCCGTGGCCGAGTGGTTAGCGTGTTCGACTTCGAATCGAAGGGTCCGGGTTTCGAATCCCACAGCGCCACTCCGCGGTTGGCAGTTCCTATCTTTCGGATGAGACAGTTAAAACAGAGGTCCCGTGGCACGGTATGTGTTGGCACATTAAAGAACCCTCCCTGTTCTACGGCCATCAGTGCCGAGCATATTCAAAATGTGTCGCCCTATCACCGGCGCACGGTGACGTCTCCATATGAGTGAAATATTCTTGGGTGGGACGTTGAACAACAGTACAACTACAACATATTTGGTGATAAAAACCTTAAGGATGTATTCAGATACTCCGGAATTGTAGGTCTGCGCGCGTCTACGTCTTCCGTCTTAAAGGTTAGAAGTAATCAATTTTTCCGTAATCACTAATATAATGTTTTGGTTAATATCTCAATCCTATTAGAGATATATGGCATTAATGTTGTCATTGAGAATCTTTGAATCGTAACTTCCTTTTCAACCATTAGCAACGGTCGAAGATTTGTTGCATTGCCAAATGGTAGCTTTTCAGATGGTATAAATCAAAATTTATTGACCGGGACAATATTATGTGATCCGTAACCTGTTCATACACCCCAGGATGTGCTCAAACCACAGTCTTTATTTGAAGGTCAATATCACGAAACCTAAGGCTGTACAATTACCATAGAAACTGAATACTGAAACTGAATGTTCTCCTTGTCGTACACCTAAACTAGTCTTTCCTTTATCGATGACGACAATCACCGGATTAGACTCTTTCCCTGATTCGAAAAATAGTTGAAACGACGGGTACTGCTCGTGGAGCAGGTGTTGCTTATCCTCTAGGAAGACTTGAAGTAACCTTCTGGATTTAGTGAGGTTCATGTTACTGTTTTTACTTTTATGTGTGGGGCTGTAGTGGCCGAGTGGTTAGCGTGTTCGACTTCGAATCGAAGGGTTCGGAGTTCAAATCCGCGCAGCGCCATGCTGCGGTTGGCCGTCCCTGTCTGATGAGACAGTAAAAACAAAAGGTTCCGTGTCACAATAGGTGTTGGCACGTTAAAGAACCCTCCCTGCTCTACAGCCATAAGTGCCGATCATAGGCAAAATTTGTTGCCCTTCATCGGCACACGGTGACGTGTCCATATGAGTGAAATATTCTTGAGTGGGAGGTTAAACAACAATACAACAACATCCAACAACTTTTATGTGTTGTTGTTTGTATTACTGTTTGTAATGTTTTCCCTTTTTGTTTTGTTTTCACGGTGTTTGTAGCTTGACTTTTACTTTGTAATGTCCCATTTGGTATCTTCAACTTTCGTTTTTATTATCATTTCATGATTGTACTATTTAAGACATATATTCGACGCCAATTTGACAAAAAATATATGATTCTTTCATTTTTTTTTAAATTTGCATGAGGAATCGTACATTGGCGGGGTCCTAAAGGACTAGGTCTATTAAATTATTAATTTTAAATTCATCCTCAAAATGTAACAATATAAATTATTGCTATGCATTTTAACGTAAGAATGTGATACTATATCACTGAATACACTTAGAATTTTTGGCAATGATTATTCATATTACGTTTTAGATAAATGTGCAAAACGAGAAGGATCATATCAACTGTCCAGTTACCCCATGAAGAGTAACTGCCGTGCATATTGGGAGTGTAACATGTATAAGTCTGTCGGGGCCTGCTGTGCAGAAGGATACAAATATGAGTTATATCGGGGTTGTGTTCTCGATAAGGATGGGACATGTAAAGATACGTGTCCCCCAATAGAGACACAAGTAAAGAAGACGTGCGACAACAGGAAGGTAGACAATGACCCGAACCGTTTTGAGCAGTCAGTACATGGTAGGTGGGTGTCTATGCCTTGTCCTGCAGGAACGCGGTACAGTGTTACGGAATGCGCCTGTAGTGTCGAAGATCAAACAACGGGCTCAGCAGACAAGAAGAAAGAGAAAGGTAACGTCCAATTTTAAGTGTAATAAATTTTAAGATGCCCGGATAAATATAAGTTAATGCATTTCCGAAATACAAAATGATATACATGTATTTCGATTAAACCGAAAAAGAGCAAATTTTGAAAAATTAATTTATAAATACACCCCTTGTGATCGCATGGGTTATTGAACTCAAGATCCGTGGCACTTTTCACAAAAATTCCTACGAATGTTTGTTGTTAAACATCTTCTTATGAATCAGTGTTCAGATTTCTTTCAAATTTAGTTAACTTAATTAAAGCCAATACCTGTAGAGCTTGCGAATGAAAAACAAACCAGTACATAAATGTGCCACTAGGCAGCGCTTTTAGTACAGTGGGTTTTATTTCATTGAATGCGTATATTAAATAAGATATATCTCGGCAAATATTAAATTTTATATATATATTTACTTTTAGAGCATTGTAGGCAGTGATGAGTTCTACCAATAAAAAATCAAATTTGTCTGTGGCCTGAACATTTGACATCATGACCATGAAACTTTCAACAATAATAGAACTGAACACCCTTGTCCATCCCATGCATTTCAAAGATCATGAGCAATTTGAAATTTCAAAATATCAGTTAAAGCCAAATATCTCTGACGACATTGGATTCTCAATATCGGTTACCTGTTGTATAATTGTAGAGGGTGTTCAGTTTTATTATTGTTGAAAGTTTCGTGGGGTCATGTTGTCAAAGGTTCGGGTCACCTACAAATTTGAATTTTTAAAGCCAAATTTTAGATTCTTTTGGATTTTTAATTTAATGTGTCTGTTGAATTATTGTGGGCAGTTTCAAGGTCTTTGGTCAGAGTTTAAGGTCATAGAGCATTTTTGAATTATTCGAAGCCAAAAATGTCAAAAACATGTATAGTTTCATTATATGAATGCATTATTGTATAGAACGATGATTTCCTTCTTAAGTCAATGTTACAAAGCAATTTGAAATTCTGGAAGAAATATAACCAAATGGCTCCTTTTTTGTTAATGACCTCATTTCAAATTTAATTTGGAAGATATACTGTCTACTGTTTGTGTTTAAGTAGGGGGGATGTACCAGGGCGCTTTATTGGCATATTGTATCTATAATCATGTTTGCTCAGGTGACCATTAAGGCCCACTGATACGCCTGATGCGCCACCAATTAAGTTCCTAATTGACATTCATCGACTAGTTCTTCGACCTGTTACCTTCTTCTCCAACTATACATTTGTATAACAATTAGCATCACTCAAATTCGGAAATCGTCGATTTTTCAGTACATGTATGCAATATGTTGATATCGTTATAAAGAAACTCTAATGATAAAATTAAATTGTGTTTGATAATAATATGAATTAAGTTTGATAGATTTGTAATTTCTTAAATAACTGATACTTAAATTTTAAATACCAATTTTCTTTTTGAAAGATTTTTGGGGATTAAAAGGCATCTGATCCCTTTTAAATGGGGGCCTGCGTGGCCGAGTGGTTAGCGTGTTCAACTGCGAATCGGAAGATCAGGATTCGAGTCGCGTCAGCGCTACTCCGCGGTTGGCCGTCCCTGTCCTTCGGATGAGACAGTTAAAACCGAGGTCCTGTGTCACAGTAGGTGTTGGCAGGTTAAAGAACCCTCCATATGAGTGAAATATTCTTGAGTGGGACGTTAAACAACAATACCAACCATAACAACAACAATACCCTTTTAAATGACTCATTCAGTATTCCACATAGGACAATACTCAATCAGTTTCTACAGTTCTTCATATTATGGGGATATTCTTTTGTAACCGTAACTCAATTAAAGACTGCATCACTTAGAATTATCTAGAGTAAATCTCGAAATGTCGACTTTGATCCAATGATTTGCCCCTGTCAATAAGACGTATTACTACTTTCAAAATCAATTTTCTGCTTTAATTATGAATTTTGATAATACAACCCCATAATATAATGAATTTAACAAAACAAAAGAAAAGGAAAATATTGGTAAACGAGAAGTACTTTTAACGCGCACCAGCTTTTCGACTTCAACTTTTGTAAAGATTTGTCTTACAATGACATTTTCACTTTTTTTTTTATAAAATTGCATTGTATAAATACATTTCTATCAAAGAACTATGGGGGCCTCCGTGGCCGAGTGGTTAGCGTGTTCGACTTCCACCCGAGAGGCCAGGGGTTCGATTCCCGCAGACGCCACTCCGCGGTTGGCCGTCCCTGTCTATCGGATGAAACAGTAAAAACCGAGGTCCCGTGTCACAGTAGGTGTTGGCACGTTAAAGAACCCTCCCTGCTCTACGGCCATAAGTGCCAAGCACAGGCAAAATGTGTCGCCCTTCACCGGCACACGGTGACGTCTCCATATGAGTGAAATATTCTTGAGTGGGATGTAAACAACAACAAACAAACAAAAACATAACATATTATCTCAAAAAGTCACATTAAAGGTCAACGAAGTGAAAGGCGCATAAATGATTTCGTTGAACTGTATTTTTGTCAATAATCATCTTCTTATATTGGGGTATCCCCAAATGCCGATGAAAGAAAGTTTAGCCTATGTTCGGCACTTTGAGTATTAATACGTCTTTGACTTACCAAACTTAACTGTCTCTTCCAAACGAATAAGATTGCCGCTTCTATCGAACGGGCTCGAACCAACGACCCGACGATCTGAGGTGTTTTGATAGGTTTGATACCTGCCACATATGTAGACAGCCATTTTGTATTTGACAACTAATATGTGACGTTTCCCCTTCTTATAAAATGAAACTTAGAACAAAGATGGTTCGTGTCTCAAAATACAGGCTATACGTGAACAAGGGTTAGGGTAATCGAGTCTAACGAGAAAGTCAAGACTTTTTCTTCTCATTGAAGTTTAGATATATTTAACCTGTAATTACAAGCACTAAACATCTATTCTATTTATCAAGTATCTGTAAATATTGCAATATAATTAATTCAAACTTCAACTTAAATGTTTACCACCTGTAGTGTAAGGTCTTTATATGACAAAGATTCTTGTTAAACAATAACAATAATTCCATTAGTTACATTTGAGGGTAGGATACGGCAATACATGTGATCAGTAAAAATTACGTAATACCCTCAAACCCCAGGTAACGATTTTATCCCACTGTAGACATTTCATGTGTGGTTGGTACGCATCTCGGTGAAAAGGCGTATAACCACGGGTGCGTTCATTGTCGTAGCTGCTACGAACATATGTGTAAAGCCGACGTTATTCAACACAGGGCTACGTCATACTGCAGTGTATTTTAATAAATGTTAGAGTCGTGTACGGAATACATAGTCGACACGTGGTCTTTTTCAGTTGTTTTCATTGGACAATTCTGTCTGAAGTGGGATAAGTATAATTATATAGCTGATGAAACTGCAAAAGTGACTTCTATATTATATACATACCGTACGAAAAGTTTGAATATATCATAGGGGATATCTTTGATTTCCACTGTGTCTTTCTCGGGGAGTTCTCCGTAAAACATCTTTTCAAACACTGTACTTCGCATAGCTAGAATCAGCTTGTGCGCTGCTAAGTCTGGCTTGCACCCCTGGTCTGGGAACTTGAACTTAACATCAGATAAAGTACCTTGTAAATGAAGGGCAGAAAGACTTTGAAGAGCTGTGTTACCGTCTTGCCAGTCAGAGCTCATTGTGTTACCGTCTTGCCAGTCAGAGGTCATTGTGCTACCGGCTTGCCTGTCCGAACTGAATGATTCTTCAGTACCAAAAGCCACTGCAATAACTATAAAATTTGGTTGATAAATAAAACTTAAAGACTTTCTTGTCTTTTAGATTGTCAGTCGAAGAATAAACAACAAAAACAATTGGATAAAAGACTAATCCATTGGTCAGGCGTGTCGAAAGCCACACTTCAACTTGTGTTGAACAATGTGAGGATAATTTATATTAAAACGTTTAAAAACATGGGCCCCTTGCCATAAAATAAAAGAATAGAAATGCTCATAGTGAAACGGCTACTGAAGTTTAATACTATGCCAAATAATAAAGAGAGCTACTTTGACAAATAGTATGAAAAAAAATAAAATCATAGGTATAAACATAGCTTTGCAGCAGTATATAATTTTAAATAAAGCAAATAACGAACACCAAAATTTGAGTGATGATCACCACAAAATAAAAACATAGTTACATATTTTTTGTTTGTTTTTAGGGTAAACAAATACTTACTCTGTTTTCTATTTCTATTCCTAGCAGCCATATCTGTAGGGTACTCTGAAATAGCAACAAAACAACCCTTACGTGTGATACTGACTCTAGGTTGCATCAGAGACGTCTCTGGTTGCATCAACAACAAGTGATACTTCCCGGTGTCGGGGCACATTATATTTTAGATCTCTTCACTTATGACGATTTACTTCCCGTGCTATAGAGGCCTGAAGGCCTTTGACTTTTGGGAACGCATACTATATTGGATGTCATAATCAGGTTCAATAAATACTCAAAATAAAAGAGGAAATGCTTCGCCTTCTAAATATTTTTAAAAGAACAGATGCGCTGGGTAAACTTAACCAGACAGCTCAATTGTTGGAGCATCGTCGATGAGCGGGAGGTCTTGGTTTTTACTTTGTCTACCTTGTACTTGTATGAAGAAACA
>JACSZP010027092.1:0-25850 GCA_016161895.1 Pinna nobilis
CTGTCAGCTGTTGCCTCTCTGTTAATCCAAAACGACACCCAGGACAATATCACGAGCAGAGAACAAGGAACAACAATGTGAATCATGAAAAAGCCCGTGTGTCTCCGAAGATAGAAATTGACGGTTAATACAGAATGGATACCTGTAAATGAAAGTTAATTGTGTATAAATGGGTGAAATAGAAGATATCAAGGGGCATTCCAAATAGAATAAGTCAACGACAGACAAAATCGTGGCCAAAACAAAAATGAGACAAAATTACAAACAAAAATACACAAATACACTTATAACTAAAAATAGTGTAACACGAACCCCACTAAAAAAAAACGGGGGTGAGTTAAGGTGCACCGGTAGGGTAAGCGACTCCTGCTCCACGCGTGGCACCCGTCGTGTCACACATTTTCGAATACAAGAATAATTCACAATCGGTGATGGTCATAAACGAGAAAAGAGGGGATCGGGACTAAGTATGCGACAGGGGGAACATATCCCTCATCATGTTTTTACAGATAAGCTCGCATCAATGGTATCAATATGAAAATCTTAAATACCTAGGTATTAATTGCAATAAGAATTGGGACACAGTACACACATTTGGGGGAAATGCAGACGAACACAAACCTCTGAAAATCAAGAGGGTAGATTAAGTGTCATAAGAGTCATATCTAGTCAATAATTTTAAATTATTTTCAACCCTAAATTTGACAATGTATTCATACACGAATTACAGATGTGTATATATATATATATATATTACACTATCAGAACTGAAAGTCTCCAACTTGAGTAAAAAAAAAGTCAATTTTGTCTCAGTCGATTGACCTTTTTTGAACAAAGAGAAAAATGTCTCTTTTATCAACAGACACATTTTCTTTCAGTTTTTAGTGTTAAATGATGTTTTTGCTACAATTTCCCGTTAGACATATTGAAAACGGCATTGAAATATATTTATTCGTAGCGTTGCATCTTTTTGCTTTTGCTATGGGGTTGTCTGTATTTAGATATTTGAATTTTGATGGTAAATCTTCAAATATCCCCTGTTTTGTATCTAAAGAGAAAAAAAAAAACACAAGGTACAGAGCTGATATTCCAACCAAAAAGTACGGGGGCTTTGAAACTCAACTTAGTTTTCTATTATATCTAGAAAGATGTATCGTACTCGAAGTTGATGCCTTGATTTTCAGATTTTATCATTGATATTCCATTCATGACAATTTTCACCAAAAGTACAATNNATTCCCTGTTACTGTAATTGTCTGAATTGTGTCTGAGTAATTCCATATCTCTTTATCACTGACTTACATTCCTTTCTCAGTATAGTGGCATAGGCAGCAGAGTGATTGATTAAATCAAATTGCGACAGACGAAGATCTGGCGCTAGTTCTACCGAGTTGGAGGTTCCAAAGTTCCACAAATAAGCAACGTCGTTTTCAGAATACGCAACTGAAGAGAAAATGATGAAAATAATTACGAGCATCTCATTGTCATTTGATAATGTAATCTTATTTTAAAAAGTTTCGTTACTTGATGGACACATGAATCATTTTAGCATATTTCCAAGTCAGTGCGTATGTAAATTTATTGGTTCTATGACAGCCAATAGGTAGCAACGTACTTCTCAAAACAGGGGAGGGGGTTAGGGTTTGAGTCCCTTCTGGGATACTACTGGCTTTTCCTATCTCTCCGATGAGACAGTTAAAATCAAAGTCCCTGTAACAGTAGGTATTGGTACGTTAAAGAATCCTCCCTGCTCTACGGCTATAAGTGCCGAGCATAGGCCAAATGTGTGGCCCTTCCCTGGCACACGGTGACGTCTCCATATGAGGGAAATACTTTTGAGTTTGACGTTAAACAGCAATACAACAACAACAGCAGTAAAAAAAAACCACACGTTTCATGTCACAGTGAGTGTAGGCACATTCAAATATCATCCACCGCTCGATGGTTCTAAATGTCTAGCACTGGGCTAATACTCTAAACCCTTCATCGACATTTTGTATAGTCTCTACAAAACAAAATATTCTTTTTGGAATATTGAATAACAGATGAACAAATCAAAGTTGACATTCTAGAGATTATCATCCAGGATTTTTTTGCATTGATTTTGTCACCTGCAAGAATGCAAATAAAGAATTTGGCAAACGTGGATCCCTTGACACACCACAGGTGGGATCAGGTGCATAGGATGAACACGCATCCCTTGTCGAATCTCTATATCTTGAGTCCTATATATTGATCAGGTATATGGAGTAACCAGCAAATAAAATATGAAAATATAAAGATATTGGTTTTACTATTTTCATATTCATTCTACTCTATATGATCCTAAATTACAATTACACTACACTTTCACAAATGGTACATATCAGTATGCTAAACCAATGTAAAAAATAATTAAATGTCCCATAAATTATATATGTTTGTCTCTACTTACAGCTTCCAATTTGCAAAGGGCAAATTTGAGAATCTAGCGGATAATTCTGCAGCTTCATTTGACACATTGCGCGCACTGTTAATCTGGAATGAAAATTTTAAGATAATTAAGACTTCCTCCGTTATTCCTGTTTTGACATGCTTTGCAATATACATGTTATCACATATGCTTTTTGAAACATGGGTATTTACATAAACGATAACACACATATAATTTGTTCGTTTCGCCTTTCTTATACTTTTATTATCCAAACATAATCTTGAATACATAAATTGTTATTAGAGTGTTGGTGTTTTTTTCAGTTACAGTTCATTTTTCTGAACATGTACGATTTACTTTACTTAACATAGAGTTGAACAAATTTATATCTAAATAGATAAAAAAGAATAAATCAAAAAGACATCAACAAACAAAAATAAAGAATGCAATTTACCTCTGAGAAAAAAGTACAGAACCGTTCCTTCCTATCCTAATGAATCTATTCGGCGTCGGGATCAGATGTAGGTAGGATTTTCTTCCATTGAAAAAGACAGTGTCCGGGTACCATATTCTCTCCAGCATTTTGATACTGACGGAGAGATTCTCTATGGAGACGTTTGTTGCTAGGCGATCATCCATCCATCTTTGCCGGAAGTAGATATCTATGGTGTATATCTGATAGCATAAGTAAGTGAAGCATTTCATCAATTAAATATGAAGATAATGCTTATAGTTCCGCAGTAGATTGAGCGAGACGTTAAACAACAACAACAACAACCGTAACAACATCAAATATTATTCGTGGTCTTTGACGGTGGTCGCAGTGGTGGTATTGTTGTTAAACGTTCCACTCGAGAATATTTCACTTACATGGAGACGTCACGGTGTGCTGGTGAAGGGCGACAAATTTGGCCTTTCCTCGGTACATTTGTACTATTGCCTTAGAATAGGGAGGGTACCATAACGTGTCGAAACGACTGTGACACGGGACTACTTTTTTACAGTCTCAACCAAAAGACAGGGACAGATCACCGCAGCGTCGCTCCGAGTATTTTGGTAAAAGAAAAGGACTTTGATAGTCAAAGCGATAAGCGTTCAATAATCCAAAATTGCGTAGATGATGAAAGCCATTTTGACAATATTTGTATCATTTAAAAATTAATCTGTCTGGACAACATTCGATAATGTGTGTCGGTAGGCGAATGTTTATTGATCATAAGCTGCATTGCCAATCAACAAGAAAAGAAAGAATATTTGCACTTTAGTTATAATACAATTTATGTTTTCGATTAATGAAAGTTCTTATTGTTACGCGGAGCGTGTTACTGATATGAGCTGACAACGTTACTGAGTGAAGGAGGTATCTACGAAAGCCCATTTACTTCGGAAACAACGACCGAATCGCAGAACAAGTTCAACTGTTTAC
Organism: Pinna nobilis; assembly: GCA_016161895.1. Classification (NCBI taxonomy): domain Eukaryota; kingdom Metazoa; phylum Mollusca; class Bivalvia; order Pterioida; family Pinnidae; genus Pinna; species Pinna nobilis. The sequence goes on from JACSZP010027092.1 coordinate 3,840, forward strand.
GAAAAAGAAAGGAAAAGATTTTAAGAAATATACGTTATCCACTAAACCAAAAAACACAAAGATCATTTTCCATTCACATTAGAGTCCTAATTATCTATATATGTATATTTTTTAAAGAATTCTGAGAGCTTCGTGTCGTCAGATTCAATACTTCGAATTCGAATCATACTTGTGACCAACACTTCCAATTAAAACGAAAAAAATAAGATTTTAACTAAACATAATTGTCATTTTACATTGATAATAAAATGTGTTCTTTTACAAAGGTGTTCAAGGTTAACATGACATGATAATTGACAAAAAGTACCCAAAGATAAAAAATTTCCGGAACTCGACATAGAGTGAAATAATGTCACTCTACAGCATACAAACCGATGAAATGTTACGATTTATCCAAATAGTACATAAATAAGCATTTAATCTAGCATCATTGAGTTAAACTAACGATTTTAAGGCTAAAGCGAGGTCACGATGAAAAACCTTAAAATGATTTAAGTTGGTTTTTTTGCACAGGCTTAGTAATCTGTTATTTTTAAACTTGGAAACTTTTACGCATGATAGGAAAACTATGCGGAGAATTCGAACCACAGTTAGTCGGTTTTAAGATTTAAGGTGTCTTGTTCTAATCACTGAGAACCAATGAGAGCCCAGCTGCACTTAATGTGATTCACCAATGTGTCACCTCCAGAAGTGGAGACACATGTCAATTCTGGTCTGAACATTTCCGTCAGTTTAGTAATGAAAAAAAAATTGGATTAAATCAATAGTAGCAAGTGCGAGTTTTAAATGGGAACAATTCATCATAGGATTCTTTTAAGTTCAATGAAAGATGAACGAGCTTATGGTTAAGTTCACAAACTTTAATACATCACCGTCCGTATCAGTAATGGGAAATATCCATTACCCTTTCAAAGAAATTGCTTCAAAATTGTAACAATCTAACCCAGCAATGTATTACGACTGACATAAAAGGAGATAAACGAGTACAATATTGCTTAAACTGCACACAGCAATTCAATTCTAGTTTCATTTTGCTGTCCAATTATGTAAACTGTAACTTTAAATGAATTAATTGAGTTACTTGAGATCTGCGAACTGTAAAATGTGATAAAGTATGAGACAAGGAACTTGATATAGAAACAAGTTCAATACGCAATATTCTTGTGTATATTTAATACTTCTTTCTTCATTGAAAAGAGCGCAAATTTACTTATGCATCGTAGTTTTGAAACGTCTCAATCGATTTTGACAATAATTCAATTCCTTATCATATTTTGTGAATTTCAGTATTGACTCGCGGCAGTTATGGATGTGACTGGCTCGCACTGGAAGCTACCGTGGTACCTGATTCCAGCACTGGATTTACAGAGGTCCGTGTTTGTCCTATAATCATCATTTATATATTGTCTTCCGATTCCTCTAGCGATTACAGTCTAACCTGTTTTAAGAGACCGTCCAAGGGAAGGAGCAAAAAGGGTCACATATTGCAGGTAGTCTCTTTATTCAGGTGATTTTTATAGTAAAAAGCCATTTGGGGAACCATGAATTTAGATCCCATAAAACAGGTTTTCCTTTAATTCAGTAGGTCACTAGGGCAGGTTAGACTGTATACATATTGGTATCTGTGATTCAAGTTTAGATTTAAAAAAAAAATTCTCTCTACAGATCATGGGTTAACAGGTACCGATTTGCCATCTATCTAGGTGACAATTAACATGTTCGGAATAATAGGGGGAATAAGAGACTCTGAAAATCAAGAAATGAGAGTAGGTGTCACGGAATGGAGAATTTTCCCCTAATGGTCAGACTCCACTAAATGGTTTTCCATAGGCGACAATGTTAACGTTTGGTAAAATATTATCCGACGTTCCAACGCATATAAACTATATCCCGATTTGTAGTCCGTCCCTTCCCGAATCTTCGAAAAAACTCAAAACCAGGGGTGACCTTCTGGATTTTTCGCTACATGTCCATGATTAGGGCCACCCCCATTTCGGCACAAAATGTGCAGAAAATTTTGACACTGGCTTACACCTAATTCAGGGGCTAAAAATTTCACTTTTTCAACAATCTAGTCATTCTACATATTTTTCAAAACTTTTCTGCCCACTTTGTAATATTCAATTGAAAATAATAGCATTATACTCCAATCAGAGAACATCTAACATCAAAATAGCAGCTCCCCTCTCCCTACACCATCTTAACCAACCAAATTGCCCCTTATTTAGTGGAGTCTGACCTAATGACCTGTCAAATTACATGTACATTAAATGTTAAAATGAAATTAGCAATTTTCTGTCTTCACTTTAAGATGTATCGAAAACGTTACATAATTTGGTAAAAGAGGAATAGGAAATTAGGCAGAAAATATATTACTTTGCACTGGTGATAATTATTTATCTTCTGTCATGCGATTCAATAAAGATGTTATTCACCAAATGATTTGAATATTCTCAATGTAACACCTATTCCTATGCTTTCAGCAAACATTGGATCAGTCAATCTAGTAGATATTTTTACATCATCATTTGCCGCATACCTTTAGATACATTAAAATCAAAGTAATGTAAGGTAGGAGAACTGTTATTATCAGTTTTTAACACTTGTTGAACTTAAAGAAATGCATTAAAATGTTCTTAAAATATGCAATAAAATAGGTGCATACTTCTATATGCTTTAAAGTCTGTACAAATAATACATTCCCTTTTCTTTTCCTTTTTGAATAATTGCTTAGCGTATTTCTTCTATTAGATATTTTGAAATGATGGAACGCCATTGACCGGTAACTCAAATCATACATTTACGAGAAGCTAGCTTCACGAAACTCTCTATTTATAAAGTCCACGAATTTCTCTTATTTGATCTGTGTTAATACGTTCTCAGATTTGTATTCCAGCTCTCACTTTTAACTCAGCGCTGAGGGACTTTCCAGGTTTCAGAGTACAGTCATTTGCTACATTTTTTATATATCTAGGGACTTGAATCAAATTAGCAACATAACTTTACCATTCGCCAGACTTAACAAATCACGGGTTTAATTTTCTAAGATGCTTATATCACGGCTGATCACTGACCTCGTAATTGCTCCAAAAGATCATTGCCCTTTCCATTCTTATACAGTGAAATGATTAGAGTACATAGTTTTTATTGTTTATTATTTTCGTTACGGATATGCTCTGGAAGTCTAACTATAGATTTCATCCCTTGGGCGTTTTATTGAGGATTCTACGCAAAGTTTCAGGAAAATTACGTCTCGAAGGTTATTTGCCGTCCAGATGCCTGCCTCGCTTTATTTACTTTTGATTTAAAAAAAGTATTAACGAGCAACGTGCACGTATATTCAACACTAACAACTTTCCATAAATCTGTGCTCTAGTTCCGAAAGAAAATTAGTGTTTTACTTTTTTATTTCCGGGATGTTACACGGAGCGCTGTTATGTTGTCGATATATTATGCTATGATAAAATTTCCCTAATTGGCTTGTTTTTTACCAAAAAGAATCGCTTTTTATCTGAAATACTGTCGACCTACACGACAATTCACTTTTAAAAGAAACACATAGCAATCTTGCTTATCCATTTTTATCAAAAACAAATTTCTCATTCAAGAGGAACATTAGGTTATGTTCAGACTGTAGACATTATATATAGCATTATTAGAATGCAAGTCATACCCAAAGCTTTTGTTATCTTACACTTGTAAATGGAACAACAGTATTGTGTCTGAATATGAAATAAGTAGTCAATATCAATAATTCTCGTTTGGACGTGAGATGATTTAAAAAAAACTATTTCAATCGATGAAAAAACAGTGCATAGATGTATGGAATTATGACGTGTTTCAAATACAAGTTGCGTTTGGTGGGGATGGGTGCGTGTGCTTGTTTGGGTATTATTTTTGCATATTTGTGTTTTAATAAACACATTTTCTTCTTTTTGGTCTTTTTCTCTCTTTTTTTTTTTGATGTACTTGTTTAAAAAGCAGAGGATGTTAACATACATTTCTAGTCGTTGGTAATATGTATTATTTATGTTAATCCATCTAACTACAAGCGGGACGCTGCGTCCATGGACACGTGCCGTCAACACTTAGGACAATATAGGAGATATTCTTTAATCAAACGCAGGAGGAATGATGTATTTCCCGTGTCAGGAAAATAAACAAGAAATTCAATAACCTTTAACAGTTGAGCAGATTCTACTTAATCATTATAATTAATAGATTCTAGTTGTATGTTTGATGGTGAATTGTTTTCCTTAGCGTATCCTATGCTTCATTCAATCTTTAGCGACCGTGTTATACACATTGTTCTTGTCCCTTTGTCACCATGGATATAATAAGCTACTGTACCATGTCTCTCTCAGATACTGGTCCCATAGATCTTAGGTATATGTCCGTGTAGACTTCCACAGGTTTTCCTGAAAAAAGAAACAACTATTAGTCAGTAATAGACAAATATGGATGGATAAATCTAAAGGATAGAGAGAGAGAGAAATAGACGGACAGACAGGAAACAGGCAAGTAGACAGACAGACAGACAGACAGATATAAAGAAAGACAGACAGACAGACAGAAAGGCAGGCGGGCAGGCAGACAGACAGACAGACAGACAGACAGACAGACAGACAGAGAGAGAAAGAAAGAGATAGATAGATAGATAGATAGATAGATTACCTCCGAATCCTGGCCTCAGTTTTCTGTCATACTTATGGGGAGCGAGGACATCGTTCAGTATGGTTGTAATATTTGTTGGACTGTGAATATGTTCCATGCAAAGGACGTTGATTACAGGAAGAACTCTGAAAAATGAAATATATTTACGAATTATGTTAGCGCAATGCCATTGTTTAGTCATGTAAGTTCTACAACTTTCCTAGGAATATCGTATTCTGATAACAGAATAAAGTCCCTTCTTTCAGAACCAACGAGTGGCGCTGCTTTTTAAACGAGTCTCGTTCGTCTAGCATACTCCATATATTTGCATTTTCTTTTTTCCATAATCAGTTGAACACAAAAACTCAAATAGTTTTCCCTAACAATACACTTAGACCGTAGTATCTTAAAAGGTAACAATATGTAGTCAGTGCCACCTCCTCCTACACTACTATTAATTTATGTTTGTTCCATTATTGTCACAAACCATAGGAAATGTCGTCTATAAAGATGGTGAAAAATGAAAAATTTTGTTCCTGTATGCCGCTTAAAACGTATTTAACGTTTTATAGCCACCAGTGCACATAACCAGAACGACCATTCAAGCTCTCTTGGAATCCTATTTTACCAATGTATATATTTACGATAAACGTATTTAAATTTAAACGGTATCACTGTGAAATAAACAATCGATGTGTTGTTGCTGCAAATCTCGAACAATATTTTGCATCCATGCCCAGCTGCATTCCGAAATTTTGGCCAATGTTTACTTGTATCGATTTATCTATTACAGTATTGAGAGAAGGGAGATAATTACTCATCTATGGCACCGTATCACACTTCTAGATATTCAGAGGTCTGTACCTCTCCTACGCTCGTCGGATGTGTGGCTTATCTTATTGAAAAATGACAGTTCGTTATCTGTCTTTATATTTCTATGAAATGCTTTAAATAAGATGCAGTACATGACTTTATCTTATGACAGAACAAAACCCAGTCGGTGTTAACATAGATTTATCGTTGTTCCCGTATTTTGATCCTTTATATTTTCATGTAGCACTCTACTTGAAAACCGCAGAGGGACATAGACTTTTTAATTAATGTGATATCCAAGCTGACAGAAAAACGATTCTTTTGATGAAAATAAACGGTCGAATTGTTGTTTTTTGACAGAATAAAGCGAGAAGTATTGCATATCATGAATATAAATATTGGGGGGTATCATACGTGAGTCTAGTCTGCATGCCATTAGCATATTCACAAATAATATGGAATTATAAAAGTAATCTGTAATTTTATACGATATTTTATCTAAAATCGATGTAATGACAGGTCAAATAGAATGTATTCCATATATACATCTACCGGTCAGGAATCATGTAAAGTTCGTTAGCACAACAAATACACAAACAATCAGAGCAGACCAATTTTGAGAGGGGAGAATGTATATAACTATCTTATAAATAACTGTTATTATGTTATTCCAACAGCAGCTACATTTATTCTGTCATAATTTGCTCTTGACTTTGTTTGTCTCCATTATCAATATTTTCAGGGTTTTCATGCTGCGCATCATAGAAATAAATCATCAAATCCATCACCAATCTGAGACCTTAACTAATACGGCGTTATAATTTACAACGTCGCTTCAGTTTATGATGATAAGGTTTGGAAATAAAACGCAGGTCTAAAGGTTTTCAAGTTATGCTTTTCAGTTCTTGGAACAATGAAGTTAGTAGGAACTGTGTTCCGACCGGTTGTGCTACGTCAATTTTAAGATTAACTGTAGAGAATATCTGAATTGGTTTACGTAGCCATTGGCTTAGTTGGCTAGCTGTATTGTTCTTAAACGTCCCACTCAAGAATCTTTCACTTATATGGAGATGCCACCAGTACCGGTGAAGTGCAACAATTTTGGCCTATGATTGTTACTTACAGTCATGAGTAACAAGGGTTCTTTAACGTACCTACACCTACTGTGACACGGGACCTCTATTTTTAATGCCTCGTCTGCAAGATAAGGAAAGCCAACCTCAAGACGGCGTGGATTCGATTTCATGACCTCACGATGATAAGGTAAACCCGCCTACCACGTAGCCATTGGTAAGGTTTGTTTCTGTTAATAGCCTTCGTTTAGATGTGTATAGACGATAGACGCTTTGCAGATTTACGATTAAATTCCATTCTATATGACGTCCAATCTGCAAGCCTTAAGACATTTAAAATTTACTAGATAATTTTCGATCTTGCGAACTAAATCAACTAAAAAGAGGTATTATTCAGCTACAATATTTTAATCCTTGTCATATGTATATAAAAGACCTCCTTTAACTTACTTTCAAGTAATTTCGATTAAATAGAGACCTCTTTAGCTCACTATAACAACAAATAAGCCAAGAAAGGAACTTGGGAGTCGTATTTCTACAACCTAACCCTTATTCTGTCGTCACAAAGCCATCGGGAGCATTATTTCCTTGGTTTATGAGACAATTATTTCAAGCATTGCATCCTAGCATAATATGATATGTGAACTTTTTAACGTTCCGAATTTTTTGTATCATTTCTCTCCCGTGAGATTCACAATGTTTTAAGCTAAATGCATTCAATGGAATTTAAGGCTGCGAGAAAATTATTCTATAAAAATGTTAAATTGTTTTTCGGTGCACTTTAAGTATAAATACACTTCGCTTTCAAACTAAGTGCATAAGAGAACCATGCATCTTTTTCTTGAATCAAGACTAGTGATGTCAGTAAAATTTGGCATCATTTAATATTCTAGGCCCTACATATTTACTGTCTTATACATAATGTAATTAACAAAGATATCTATGGATGTTTTTAAAAAGGAAGGTATAGCATCTGCATAAATTGATATCTGCCACTTATTTTTCTTTTCAATTATTCATTCCTCTTTATTATTGTTATTCTGATTAATTTGTTTTCTTTTTGTCTAATTTTGTATATACAGCATTGCTTAAGTTGATAGATATATTATAGGGAATGTTAAGGTTAGAGAGCTTTATGCCAGACAATTCTCCTATCTACAAATAGAGTTTGTCGCCAAACTATGCAAAACCTCTAAATGTTGGTGCGGGACTTTTGTTTATTCTGGCGATTAAATGACACCATACTCTGTTTCGCAAAACCTATACAAGAATAGGGCGCATAATGGTGTAAATCTCCTATAGAAATACGTCATATACCCGCAACAGCTATTAGATAACTTCTTCGCTATGCTTCGCGACTGTCTGTTGCAGTTGATGTGATGATATTCGCAGAATTTTAAAATACAACGACCTTACTAATTGGTGTATGAAAAAAAAACAGTATACAACAGGAAACTCTGTGTAAACGAAAATTACGTGAGGTGACGCTCTTTTACTATTGAAAGTACTAGTTCTGCATTATCGTTATAAGGTGTCACAAGTAAAGATGAAGAACTACAATACTAATGAAAATTTTATTTACTAATGCCTTCTCTTTTTCTATCATTTCTAATACCCTATCACTATGACATAAATCGTTACTTCCATTACTTGAAAGTCCTTGTGAGTGCATATTGAATATTATATGAAATCATGCATTGTATCCGTATATTTATCCTGATTTTGTCACTTCCCTGTCAGTCAAGATTAATAGAATTAAAAGCATTCAAATAATGGACTGATCTACGAGACAAGTCAACATTAAATATATTCGTCAAGCTAAATAGTCGAGGTGGAAACTCAGAGGCTTTCCCTATAATTGCGTAGAGTAACCTTTAGATATCCACAGTTTTCTATAATGTTATCAAGGAAAATGGTCTAGAGCTATAACATGTACATTGTTGAATTTGTGTTTGTTTCCGCTGCCATTTACTCGTTTTAGAAACTGTATTTATAAGTGAAAAAAATCCATTTTAGAATACAAATGAAATATATCAATAGAGACAACGGACATTTTCTCGTTAACTGCAAAGAAACCTTTTTAAATGTTATTGCAAATATGATTAGTTCTTAGAGAAACCTATAATACTATTGAAAATCAACCTGCAATGCATACATCAAACATTTTGGTTGGTTGCATTATTTTTAGAATCCTACTCAATATGTTTTCAATGATAATGACAAGTTTAACCTATATATAGCACTTACTGTCGTAGAGCAGGGAAGGTTCTTTAACGCACCGACACGTATTGTGACACGGGACCTCACTTTTTCCTGTCTCATCCGAAAGGCAAGGATAGCAATCTGCGACTTGGCTTGAGCTCGAACCCCCGACCTCATAATCAGAAGTCTTAAATAAATTTATCTCTTATATCGCATACAAAATCTATACGTTTAAAATGACTTGTAGATATGAAAAGAAAAAGCCGGAGAACAATTTTGATATATCTTTACACTGAAGAAATCTATTTCAGACTTCAAATTCTATGTAAACGTCACAAACAGCAAAAAAAAGTTCACTCCATCTGTAATACAAATACTAAAAATAATATAGAATATCCTAGTCTATAAATCATGTTTTTTCCTGTAAAAAAAATTTATAATACTTTGTGTGTTGTGTTTCGTTCGTGCATTTCAATTGTTGATTTCATGTTATCGGGTATTCTGGCCCGGAGTATTGCCGAATTTGTAAAAGGGCAAAACGTCAAATAAACACTTTTTTAAGCAAGTCGAACATGCTAATAACTAGACCACGGCGGCTCATCAAAACATGTAATGAATATGTGCATTTCGGATTCATCATAGGGAATACTTTTTATACTAAGCCAGGTTTTGGTTTGCTATGTTTAAGGATGCTTAACTGAATACCTGAGATGGGGATTTCCGGGAATGCGAGACTGAACTTTGAACAGGTTTTCATTCAGATTAGACAGTAAAGCTCAAATTACTATTTAAAGACAGTTAAGAGGTATAGACGTAGGAGTAGTTACCATCGTGGAAATAATCATTCCAAACCTCCCCCACCCCCTCCGCTGAATCGGCAAAAAGCAAACTCACATAACATAAGTGAGGAACTTATCAATACTAGCAGTTTATTTTGGCACAAAACATCATAATAAGAAACAAAAAGTTTCTTATATCAATTTTTTCCAAAGGTTTATATTATTAACAAACCATTTTTTCGGAATTCACAGACAAAATATACTCAATATCTAATCATTACTTTTGGGTTTGTAACTATAAAAATGAAATTTTGAAAAGTAGATGCAAGTATTTTCAACAAAGACACGTACAATTTATATCTATTTGATTAGTTACGCATACAGATAGGACAGGGCATTCTTATATTTCAATTATCGATCTATTTTGGACTTAATGTAATTTTCAAATCTTTTCACTGGATATCGGGCAATTTGCAAATACCTTTAATTTTGTCGAAAAATAGTACGTGGGAGAAAAATCAGACCGGCGCCTCAAAGTGCCAACTCTAAGTAGATGATTTTAAAATTGCTGAAGCAATAACACTATGAACTGGAATCAATCACTAAACCCTGGTATACAAAAAGGAACAAATCACCAAATCGTCTCTCTAAATTGATCGGATGTCTTTCAGCCAACTATCATTAGCATAGCCCTTGTCAATCTCCGAAAAAACATTAGAATATAGAACACATTTGGGAAACACTAGAATGAATAGAAACGATAAATGATCGGTCATTTCGAAGACCTGACTTGGTATTTTATGGTGCACCAGCAACATTTTATTTGAAAAAGAAGATAATAAGGCCTTGCAATTACATTCAAATAAGAATGGTAACGGTTTTTGTAAGAGGATAGGTCAAAATGCAAAATAAACATTGAGTTGGTTATATTGTCACTGTTATCCTTTGCAGGGAGTATGTAGACTCAGCATATTGATAAAATTTGGTGTAGACGAGCAATGAAACAAAACAATCTCATTTGCTTCAACAGATTACACGGCTATCGTGGCCTAGTGGTTACCGTGCTCGCCTTCTGATCAATAGGTCCAGTGTTCGAGTCCAAGCCACGCTACGATTGGCTGTCACTGCCCCTTGTCACAGTTCGTGTCGGCACGTTGAAAGAAAACCTCCCTGCTCTAATTATATAGGCAAAATTTGTCGCCCTTCACCAGCACACGGTGACTTCTCCATATAAGTGAAAAATTGGGAAAAAATGCAATCAACCAACTTGTTTGCTGTATGCATGACAGGTTGCTCTACATGGCTCTTATGAGTTACCTTCTTCATTATCTTCATCACAATAACAATAACAATAATGTTTCTAACATTGATGATAATTAAATTGAAAGTAAAAATGATAATAAAAATACAGTAATTGAATATAATCGTGATAATCTCATCTGTGGCCATCATTGCCAATATCGTTACCACTATACATGTATATCTATATTGACTAATACGCAAGTCTTATCATCATCATCATTTTTTATTTGAAATTTGAGTATAACGCCAAGACTTATATCGTGATTTATTTAGTTAGCTCTATAATGATATAGAAAATTATTAGCAATTTGATAACATTAATAAAAAACATTCCAGTCCAGTCCATCCTTATTTGGATAAGTGTTTTAATTATGTAATACTATAATTAACTTATTCACACATGGCATCGTACTTGGTCGGTTCCCGTGCTACACCATTGTCACGCCAAAAGTAATTCCTTGAAAACGATATATTTTATGGTATCGCGGTTAGCTGTGTAACTACATGTTTATTAAGCTCTTTAGATTAACTATGTTAAGAGAATACTTGCTGTTCAAAATTGGTCAGTTACATTATTTATATATGGTCAGTTACAGTAGAAAGGATATTGGTCAAGAAGTATTTACTGGGGAAGTGGTAAGTTGCATTATTTATAGAGGGTATTCGGCAGTTACAGTATTTACAGAGTGCATTGGTCAGTCACAATAATTACAGAGGGTATGTTCTCTCTTATTGCAAATACATCTTTATCTGGAGATAAATATAGGTAGAAAGGGGCTAATTACTCATGTGTAATGACACTGCATGTGTTGCATAGTGAAGTCAGAAGAAAAAGCCACTAAGCTTCTCTGTGTAGCTTCAAGTTAAATTGCCGTCCATCTTTGATATTTATGCCGAAAAAAATATAGCTAGTTTTGCCTTTAGTCGTAGCCTGATTTATTAAGGTTTCTTTGACTTAAGTTAGTGAAATGACATGTCTCTAAATATTAAAAAGGAGAAAACTTATATGATGCAAAAAATGGTATTTCTTTATCCTCAAATGCATTGGTCAACATCTTTATCATACAAAGACATGTTTTAGCTTTCATTTAAAGTTTTCATCGCATACTTCTCAATAAACGTAGAAAAATAAAAAATGAAACTTAGGGTCGACAGGTTTGAGCGAGAAATACACAATAAAACTTCTTTCTAAATTCTAATCCAGTGAACATTTATATATTCATTATGTACTATATGATCTTTCTATTCCAAATTTTAAAATTTTATGTCATCTTTTTCGTTTGATAATATCCATGGACTAGTATAGGTAAATAAATTCATTAGATGTCAGACATATGAAATTCATTTAATTTCATTTATAATATACCTTTCCAAAAGTAAACCTTATGCCGCATTTCTGCGATATTATTTTGTAAAATTAAAATAAAGCAAACTGTCTTAGCAATTATAAAATACTTGTCAATACTTTTACTGACCGAGAATACTTCGAAATAGACATAAAGTATTACATAAGAAGCAAAGTAAATGAAACTTACCGAAATATCAGAAATAAGAAAATGTTCACCATCCTTCTTTATGGGCGCGTGTGTAAAAGCAATCAAAAGACCCTGATCAATACAAATCAACGTCAGTAGTGTTTAAATGAGACTTATTCCGTGTAAGGTTTTATCTCCGCCGGAACCAACAAAGCTTACATCAATCACGGCACGGTTATCCTTCATGTCCATCAAGTCATCTAAGAAAATCAGAATCTTATTAAGTGTTATATAACTTGTAATTGATTCAAACATCGATATCAAAAGAAGTAATCGATCACTCTGATTGAATCAATTATAGAATAGTGTCTGGGCTGCATCGTAATCTTCAGACGACCATTTTCGAGAGTAGATGACGAGATCTATACAGGTATTGGGCTCGAGTCTTATCTTATCTGATTAACTACATTTCTGTGACGCTTATTCACATCCGCTTCGCCATCGTCAACTTCTCATATTCATAAACAATATTTCATCACCACCTGCATTTGGTGTAAATGCCTCTCAACTGATTTAATACGCAAGTTTATGTTTAGCGTATGATCATTTTTTTAAATCGAGGATGGTGACTAACAAACAAGTTGATGCTACAGGGGCTCCATCAGAGTTTCACACATTCTATGGTTCCCCATAGGCATCGCACATTTAAATGGTCTACAACATGTTATAGGGTAGAATGCTGTTTGACTTGTTTCAAACGAATTGTTAAGTTGTTCTTAACACAGCGAATTACTCGGTATAGCCAGGGGTCCGTGTTTGTCCACCTCTTTATTTCGCGGTCCTTAATGTGGTTGTGCGATTGTTCACTGAGAGTTAACTGTACCTTTTTTATAAGCACGGTGCAATGCAGACAAGGGTAGATGTGGTTTAAGACGCAATGCTCAACCTTAAAATCAGTATCTATACTGCATCACCGCTACTATTAGCCTTCTGCAGGATCAAAATGAAAGTCAACGTTCAGCATCAATAGACCAAGGCTAAATATTCTTTCTATGTAACAAATTTTCATTTCAGATTTCATGTGACAAAAATGTCCCGTTGAAGGCTTACTCAAATGTTTACACGCAGCTTGTAACATGAATTGGGCTATCGCGGTCCTCTTGAGATTAAACAAGTATGGTTTCTTTCAAATACGCCATGAAAGCGCACATTATCACAAAAAAATGTAATGTAAAAAGTATTGCAGCGCTTGATCAAACTTCTAAACAAAACATAACATTTAAAATATTCTGAAATCAATTTGTTCAAACAAAATTCCAAACCAACAGGGAATATAGACGTTTTTGTGACCATATTCAAAATGCTCTCCTTATCAATTTCGTCACGGATATCTCCCATTCCTTCTGTAATTTTTTTTTTTCTGAAATGTCTTTTATGAAAAATATCGATCACATCAGGTTTATGCCGTGTGCTCCTTTATCGCTTGAATCCCGTATATTGCTTGAATTTCAAAAGGTTAAATAACAGAAATGTAGCTGGGATTGTCCTGCTGATTTTGACTTGTGTTAATATTTGCATTTGTCTTTTGGCCACTTCATCGGCCAATGCATTGCTTAGAGCATTCTGCTACTCTACGGAAGATCCAAAGTTCGAATACCGGCCGCAACAAACCCAAGCCGTCTTCAGCTCAATCGTTGAATCGCCTGGCCCCACGTGTTGAAAGCAAAGTTGCTGGTCGTTCGGGTGAATCAATGTGGCAAAGTTGGTGTAGCACATAAAACACCACTCACTGCTAAATTGTTAAGAATACACGAATGATCATTGCCGTCATTCGCCCGTATTTGATGGTGTTTTCTTGTGACAGAAATTTCTTCGTTGTGGCATTAAAAAAAACAATAAAATAGCAACAGTTAGATCTGCCTTATCATATATAAACACAGAACATATTTGTTTGGTTTGAAGGAACCATCAAAGACAGTATTAAGACCAATAGTAATTTATATAAATTGGCGTTTCAATTGAGTTAGTGATAAATTTTTTTGATTGATATCTGACTTTGGTGTCTGATCAAAAGTATTCAGGCTGATCCTTTTGGATAATTGTATTTTTAGTCTAAAACATTAAATACAAAAATGATGATAAAATCTTATATACGTACTTATTACTAAGAAAACATTACTTTGTATTTTAAACGAATCCGAGCTGATTTCAATACACTGCGCACCTACATATAAAGAATTATCTTTATCTGTATACTCATGGGAACAGAAAGGAGAATAAAATATGTTATCACCGAAAGTTAAAGAGTAATAATTTGTCCACGAGAAAATATAGATATCTGCTGAACACTGGAAAACAAAACCTAGCCTAGCGATAGGTAGTAGCTAGCCTACCTAAACGCCTAGGAGTCAGCGCCCCCTTTAGACCAAATACAATCCTTGGCCGTGTGTCCATAAAGTAACTTAAATAAAACAAGAAAGGAACATTTACCAAGCACAATGTGTAATGGGGAATAATCAACCACTAATGAGCAAATTATTCAATTAATAAAACATTGTAATTACAAACAAGCTTATTTAAGCACTACATTAACGAAATGCCTAGAGCAAATTAATGGGCGGAAGCAATTTTTAACGCAGTTTATTGGTAAAATATAGATTTCGTTAATAGAACCCGAAAGGAAACTTAAACTTTTTATAAAGAAAGAAAAACGAAAATTTCATATGAAGTAAAATGGATTTTGTCTATCACGTCGGGTTTTTTTTTCTTTGTTTTACTTTCCTTTCAAACATCTTTCGTTTTATTGCATTTATATCGTTGCTGCAACTATGTTATTTAAAAGTAAGAAGCTGTGTATATGACAAGCACTTCGCTCAGTAGTTTTATATGTTAATAGACATTCTAAGGAAGATCTTTAAAAGGGGCTTATTATTTTTTTAATGTACTAAAGAAGACAAGATCTTGAGTCAAGCCCTCGACCTTCTGGTCGTTTTGCAAACACGCTACAAATAGGTGGTGACCAGTTAAATTTGTTTTAGATGAGGCAAAGAGAGCAATGGTGTTTTTTATTTATATTGAAGAATCAAAACATGACATCTAGAACCCTGTGTGTATTTGTCTTGTTGCTAGCACGAGTTATCTTTCTTTTCAAAGGAATCGAATGTAACTTGGCTACATTCCCCGATTGAAAACGAATGCCCTTTGATTAAGTATGCTATCTACAGATGAATCAGACTATTAATTAGACACGGCATATGTTTAATAAAAGATCAACAAGGATCAGTGTTTAAACATTTTAATGTTTCGTTAACACAAATAAACATCAATAAACTCAATGTTTATTCCACAAAAGATAACATTAAACGGTCGAGTCAATATATCTAGTAAAAATTGGAATTGTGAATCCCATTTTTGTTCAACATAATATGTAAACAGTAACTTTATACAAATTGTGCGCATAATGCTGATTCAATCATATACATGAAAACCTCTATTCTAATTATCATTCCATCATAAAGAACATGCTTCTTAAAACATTTGACAGTATCATCTACTAAATTCAGACAATCAAAAAACTTCCTCATCTTTCATCTAAAAGTAATCTAAAATCCATTAAAAATATGGCACGTGACGATTTCAACAAACAAAATACCATGTTAATGCTCTGAATACATCATTCATCATAAAATATAATGTTTTCTTGCAAACTTATTTGAGGGTATATCTTTAATTATCATCAACGGAAGTATCCTCAGGATTCATCAGGACTAAGTTTTTCCCCTACTGTTTACATTCAATTTAGCATATAATATTACTGATCCTCGTTCAAAGATGGTATCAATCGCAAGACGTGGTTAAACTTCCAAATTTGAAAAGAAAAATGCTTTGACTTGAGGTAAAAATCGATCAATTGTTAACAACAAACTTTGTCACAAGGTTTTACTTTAATCCTATTTTATTTATCATTGAGGGTTAAGTTCAACCAATAAATGAACAACTGGGCTTGGAATTTCTATTATGCACTGTGTTAAACACAAGAAACATGATATCTATTTTTATACCTGTCATTTTGGGAAACGTTCCAATTTAAGCTTGTACTTGCAAGAGTAAATTGTAAGATAGTGTAGGATAAAATTACATCTATTAAGATATTTGAATGATTCATACAGAAAAGTGTCGTTGTTAAAACTGTATCAACATGTACTTGTACACTTGCAGCTAAAGTCAAATATAAATGTACATTGTATACCAGAGTTTGTTCCCATGTGTAAATTGAGATTCATGCTGAGTAAATAAAAATGTGAGACAAAAAGCATGCTTCAAACTTGATTAAGTCAACATGAGATTCAATGATACAAAATGACAGAGTTCATCACTTAATTCATATTAGTTAAATTGTAAATGTGTTGAATCTTATAAAACTACTTGTGTTATAGAGTATGGAAAAATAATGACAACTTTAACAATAAAATGTCAATAAATAAGATATATAAAACAGTTCGCCGACGAAATTAAAAGTGCATTGTCTTACTATCGATACAGCAGTATTCTGCGTAAATCGTTTCCAAGAATATTGGTAATCAATGCAACAAACCATCTATCAAGCGTTCAACCTGGGAGATTAATTTGTCTTTCTTTTTTATCCCTTTTGGCCTTTAAAACAAATATGCTTTTTTTAATTTAAACTCCATATTCGGCTCTTTTTGAAAGAGAAAAAAAGATCGAAACAATGACAGTTTCATATCATGGCATAACCTGAGCACGCAAAGCAATTATCGATGACTCAGTGTTGGAGTAAAGTTATTTCTGATTGGATAAAAAATACCATGATGCTTTTCTTTAGCTTAAACATCTATCGAGAAAACAATGCCGTTTAGAACTGAAAGTGACAATATTATGAAAGGCTAATTAACAAGTAGTATACACGACCATTTTCATCATAAAGTAGACCATAGAAACCTATGAAATGATATGATTGAATATGGCCTAGTGAGGGAAGAAATAGTAAGAAATGTTCTTATTCATGGATACAGAAAAATGTGAATAATCCTGCGTTTACAAAATGTCATGAAATAAATACTGGTCTGCATGAGGGAATTCAAATATTGTGAGATTTATGAGTATTGAGTAATTTGGCAACATAAACAATGTAAAAAAATCACATTTTGATTCACACTCATTACAAATAGTAATATCATATTGGATTTCATTACATTATGAACATTTTAACCTTAAAAATTATGAGAGACTTAAAAGAATGACTTGCTATGGCGATTTGTCTTTCAATGGCTACATTATGTAGCCCCCCCCCCCCCCCGAAAGTGAGAAATAGTGATAGAGTACTATAGGACTATAAGTCTATATACTAACATATCAATAAATAAATATAAGAGTTATCTAAATAATCATCCTAAAAAATACTTAATTATGATTTTTTCAAGAACACATGCTAAAACATCAGCAAAATACAATGCATTCAAAATCCAAATTACCAGTCAATTATCGAGATATGAAAGAGAGGACCTCATCTACACAATAAAATGATAATGAAAATATGAATAGGCTTGTAACAGCTTGTAAAGATTCATATTAATTAAGCACTTAAAAATAACAAAACAATTGGCGAATAATTAAAAAGTTTGGTCTTCTTAATTCGAATAATGTTCTACGAAATCATTCGCAAAAAGAATCATTCATTTATCAAACACTCATATAACTGCTTTCAAAATATCTATTCGTAATGTCTAATCTGATGATGATTTCTCGAACAAAATTGAGTCAAAATTTCGAACTAAGTCTAAGTTTTCACTCAAATACATTTGTACTTGATTGAAAACTCAGACTAAAGACAAAAATTTGACTTAAGTGTTTTGTTCTCGAGAAATCCAGGCCTGCACTTGTATTCAAGAATCAAACTTTCGTGAAAGTACACTAGAGTGTTTTTCAGCGAACATCTATCTTCGACTGGAAGGTATAGTAAAAGGAAGCTTTAGAGTTAGCCCAGATTACCGTTATGAACCTGCATATTTTTCTCACAAGTCAAGCGAGCTTGGAAAATGTTCCTGAACTCTATTTCGGATTTGAACACAGATAATCCAAAATAGCACAACCAATTAAAGCGCCCTGCTAGTTTCTGGTCCTGGATTAGATTCCCGGTCTGTCCGCATTTTTCCCCCGGTTGCTACATCTGACGTTCTACTTACTGTACTCATTGGTATGATTAAACAGTAGTTTGAAATACTTTACTCAAAATCAGGTTAATACACTATCACAGGATGCATACGCTGGGAAGGTAAATACGAAAACCGGAGGTATACATGAGGAACAAAATAAGAAAGGTGTCAATAAATCCAGAGCCATAACGGTTATCTACGAATATCCATATCCTACACATACCGAGAAGCGACCAAGTGCTGGTGAAAAGCTAAAACGGTGTATCTATGCTTGACAAATGGGGCAGATTTATCGCATTGGATTGGTATAATACATTTACATGGGTTCTTGCGAAAATATAAATAACTCTTGCTACATTTTACACTTTTGTTTTGAAAAAAAGTGTTTACATAAAATTTTCAGAAATATACGGTCACTTGTCAAGTGATATGATGCAGATGTAAATCTAATATGAAAATAGTGACGCTCTGAAATGAATTTTTTTTTCACAACGCAATAGATTTTTCCCCTTTTGAGAAAAAATTGATTGTATGACTTGTATTTGATTTCTATCTCAGTATTATATAAAGGGCATTAATACATTTAAAAAACACTGATAACAATTAACAAATGGTACATAAACATTTTTGTAGATTTATAAATGTGTACATACTTGGCACTCAACAAACTTCAAAAGAAGCCATGTTAATGGCAAGAAACTGCTCATCACACAGTCTGGTATACACAACACAATGAATTATCCTGTTCAGGTTATTTCTTTGATTAATTTATTGATTGATTGGTTGATAAATTAATTTAAAAATCACATTTTACAATTTTCAGTCATATTCCGGTGTCACTTTTCGACCGATTGGGACAACATCCACCTATCCCGTAACCAGAGTAACTACATACAACCTACATTATACTTCATATATCTGTGCGTACAACACACCCTTTAAAAGCAGCAACAACGTTCATTTATCATTTCGTTTATACAGCTGCAAATGTACACTAAGGCACGATTTATGGAAACGGAAGAACTCAACTTCCTTCAGGAAATTTTAGTGATATGTACTCGCTCTAAACAACAAGAAACAACTTTTATTTTACAATTCGTTTTTTGCTTCTTCAGCACGAGAATACGAGCATTTATATATATATATATATGAATAAATGTACAGATAATGTACATGTATTTTAATACCGATAACTGAATTGTTAATACTCGTAAATTTGTTAGAAAATTTAACCATCCTTTTTTACAGTAATCTATCTTCATATTCGCTTCTTGAAATTTTTGAAAAAATCATTTGAACAAATTTTATAATAGGATATATCAATAAAACAACTAATAATAGACATTTTCGCAAAAATTACTTGGATTACACAGTAGAAAATAAATGTGACTAATTCATATACCATGTAATACCGAATAACGTTTATGCGGGACTATCAATTGTTACCATTAGTGACGGAATGACGCTAGAAGATAATCATCTGAATATAGATTAATACAGTAATGAGTTTTTTATTACTATTTTTTCTTCGAAATATTATTATACAGTCTAACCTGCCTTAGCGACCCACTAAATTTAAGGAAAACCTATCTTATGTGACCTAAATTAGTGGTTCCCAAAACGGGTTTTTCCTATATAAATCACCTGAATTAAGAGACCGCCTGTCATATGTGACCCTTTTTGCTCCTTCCCTTGGACAGTCTCTCAAAACAGGTTCGACTGTACTTCAACAGAAATTTATACAGTAATATATGCGCGATTTTTACTACTTATTTCCCATAGATTATACAGATTAAAATAAGAGTAATATATAAATAAACAAATAATGTTTGACATTTTTAGGCAAGACGTTTTATCCAAAATAAAATTGGATCTCAATTAATAAAGTTTTTGACAAAAGATTTTCCCCAAAATAATTTGACGATAAATTAAAAAAGTAATGCATGAACCATTCAGTATAATTGGTATGAGCGATATGCTAACTAATAATCTTGTTAAAGATGATATAAAAATAAAATTAAGAAAGCAATGTAACAAATTAATATTATTGTGACTAGTCTTCAAAGAAAACCACAGGGAACTCACGTGAGAGCTATGTATGAATAATCAATTGAGTAGTTATTTTTCCAATGATCATTCTGGCATAGATTAACACTGAGGTGTACGGGAATTTAGTGAACAAATTATCTTATAAAAACGAAATTTGGTCGCAAAATTTAAAAAGTATATGAAATTTATGAAAAATCCTTGGACAGTCATTTTCAGAAAGATCAATCTAACACAAATTAGTACGGTTATGTATTATAATTTAATTTGTTTGATTACTTGTGTGGCGGGAAAAACAAAAATTTAAACAAGATGTCCTGTTTTAATTTTTTGTAAAACAAGTTGAAATGTTATAATTTTTGTAAAACAATCTGTAATGTTATAACTTTTTGTAAAAGAAATTGTAATGTTTTAATTTTTGTATTATCTCCATCCAAAAGAAAAAAATTAAAAATGAAAACATAAAAATAAAAAAAAAATTAGTGAACTAATCATGTTGTAAAAACAAAATGTGGACGCAAAATTTAAAAAGTATATGTAATTTATGAAAAATCTATTGACAGTTATTTCAGAAAGATCAATCTGACACAAATTAATACGGTTATATACCATAATTTAATCTGTTTGATTACTTGTGTGGCGGGAAAAAACCAAAATTTAAACACGTTGTCATGTTTTAATTCTTTGTATAACAAGTTGAGATGTTAAAATTTTTGTAAAACAATCTGTAATGTTATAACTTTTTGTAAAACAAGTTGTAATGTTTTAATTTTTGTATTATCTCCATCCAAAAGAAAATCAAAAATGAAAACATATGAAAATAAAAAAAACAATAATCTAGGAATTGTGTTCAAAGCCACTCAAAAGGAAAATATTATGTTACTGCTAAAAGAACTAATAACCTGGCCACATTCCAAAACAAACCTTGGGATCAAATGGTAGAACACAACAATACGAAAACAATGACTGGTCCTCTTATTATTATCTAACTCTAATAAAAGAAATGAATAATCGTGGAATTGACTCATATTCCATAAAAATACCATTCAAAGAAAAAGCACTACAGTCTATGATATGTGTAACAAACTGGGACAAAAAGTATAATTTCGATTTGTTAACTGGTTGCGAGGTCAACATGCCATGTTGTATCAGAGGACCAAACTGTTGCCTGCGGCCGAAATCAACAGTTTGGTGGGAAGGTGAAACATAACACACTTTGACTGAAAACCGTGTCTACAAATGGTATCTAATCCCTTTAATTTTTGTTTCCCATACTCTTCTATTATTTCGTATATAGTGAATATTTCGTCGAGATTATATACTGTGAATTTTCTCCCTATAGGGATATTGCAATAGCCTAATGGCGGAAACGGACGAATAATGGGGGCAACATTTCACGCATAGCCAGTCTTTATCGAAATGTTGACCGGTCAACATCTTTATGAGGCAAACATCTGAATTGTATGACCTTTTATACTATAGGAGAGTACAGAAA
>JACSZP010027096.1:4044-25036 GCA_016161895.1 Pinna nobilis
ATTATTATTATTATTATTATTATTATTATTTTTATTATTAAAATCACTGATAATAACGGGTTTGAGCCTCGCTGGAACCTAAACTGATTACATGATAATATTTTGCCAGTTAACTTGCGGATAGCTGTTGGTCTCTCCCCGTGTACATTTGTAAACGGGCTCTCTCCTCCACCTATAAAAAATGGCAGCCACCATATGACTGAAAGTTTGTCGAGTGTGGCGTAAAGAAAAAAACCTCCCGAACCCCCCCCCCCCCTCCCCCCAATAAAACAACAAACAAACAAACGAACAAACAAAAAACAAACAAACAAAAACTAATAATTGACAGTATTGCCATATAGTCATGTGCTTTTTACAGATTATATATCAATTAACTGTTGGCAGAAGACGATATTATATATCTCACTAGCTGTATCATCATATTTATCATTGACATTGTTATCTCAGTCATCTTCCTTATCATTTTCCCATGATGATCTTTATTTCAAATGCAATATGTATTGTCATCATTTAGTCTTAGTAATCGTTTAAAAGTAAATAGACAAAGGTTTCCGTGTCAAATAGCTGAAATTACAAAATTGAGTAAAACCTCAACATAATCTCTTTGTTAATCAATATTGCATTCCTTGTTTATGGACCACCCAGACTTCCGGTTGCCTGTTTCTAATGAAGCCACAAAAATACCATAGTGATATATATGAACAGATACCAATTAGTTATCTACATAAAACTGCATTTGTGCATGTGCTATCAACCCGCTGCATGGACGACTTCCAATTCCTTGATTTCAGAAGTTCTTTTTACAATGTACCGTATTTATTTTACATCGAAAATATTTCAACATTTTATGTTCCAATGAATCCTTCTAATTATTCTCAAAACAAACAGGATTTGACGATTCAGACAAAAACTTTCTTCAGGATTCTAGTTTGATCTGGCATTTTCGTTAAATTTTTCAATTGTTATTTTAAGTGTACTGCATTATAAAATGAGTTAGGAAAATGCTACGGTACTTTATATTTTGAATCAAGTAAAATAAGGGGTACACCTCTAGCCTTACTAGCGTATCAGTTTCAAGAGAACAATAGAATCCGCCGGCTGCCGCACCCAGTACAGAATGGTCTTCCGGTTACTTTCCAATTACTGGAGCAGACGACACGAGTTATCAAAATATAGCGCCAAACAACACACATCACGGAGTGTTTAACTAACACACAGTCATAATATTGTTCTTCGCCATGATGATGAATGAAGTGATATGGAGGTTCATGAGCAGTGCACATTAATTATACACCAGTAAATTGTACACTATGTTTATATTATGGGCCTCTTTCATCTTCATTCAAGCCAAAATATCTGTCAAGCCGTACATGTTAATAGCATACGAACACACAAATAACATTTGTTAACCTTGAACTCTCCCAACTTGACCATAAGGCTTTTTCTTCTCGCTATAATGTGTTGGTGTACAATGAACCTAGAGACCTGTATCGGTGACTGAAAGAAACATTCACAACTGTGATTTGTAATCTTTGCTTTAATGTGTTTTATTGTTTTCAAATAATATCCCCCGTGTACACGAAAGTCTACTTGAGGTTAGTTTCCTCAAAATGAAACAGAAAAATAATGCAACAATTGATTACCCATGCTAAAGGCGCTTCAGTTATTGTTGAAATGTATAAAGTTATGGAAATTTACAAAAGCGAGTGATAATGACAAAACTGAAGTCAATTACTTTAATTACCCACACCAATTGAATCCACTAGTACAGTGCATTGCTTCCACAAAGGGACACGTGTACATCTTTCATCTTTCGAATTCTAACCGAATTTCTGTTATTTTTGTTTTTCTCTTTAACAGAAAAACACATTTTTAAGGTGTGATTATTTCGGAAGACAAATGACATCGTAAACATGTATCTAAATTTAAATTAAAAATTGTACAAGATGGATGATGTTAAGAAGGCTCAGTATACGCTCGTACATATGTTTTGTGCTCATGACTTGACGTCAACGATTTAACCCCCACCTCCTGCAATAACAAGTATAATAAGATAATGAAAATGAAAATTAAAAATGATTTAAAATGAATAATAGAAAACACACACACATTTAAGACTTGTGAAATATGTTATATGTTGAAATATTCTCAGTCGAGTTTTACAACTAACTGCGTCTTAATCAATCTAGAAAAAAGGCGAAAAGAAAGTTTAAGATACCAAAGGACAAATAAAAACAGAATGGATAATACTTCAAACAGTTGTCCACAAACCTACACATAGAATTGATAAAATATTGGGTGAGTACAGGTGCTCCGAAAGGGTAATTAGCCCCTGCTCCATATGATAAGTTTCGGAGGAATTATTTTAGAGGAATCGGCCATTCTTTATTTATTTACTAGACAATATTTTCGAGAGTTTGAAACAAAAGATACTACATGTAGCTTATTTTCCTTGTGGTGGACGAATTCCAGTTACGATATGAAACTAGTATCTTGTTTTCGAAAATATTCAAAATATATTCCAGAAATCTTATTAAATCAATTGTGCAAGTTAGCTAAGGTAGATAGCATGGCTGATGCGATCATATAATTAAAAAAATATAAATGTTATCAAACCAGGTACTCAGTATATTTAATGTATGTAATGATAAATATGTAAACAAATTATGCAAGTGCTGAGTCAGTTATTGCAGCAAACACGGTATATAGCTAAATTTCCTCGGATTTCAAGGTGCAGTGAGGCTCCTTAATATTTGAATTATGTTTTGGCACGCTCTGACATTGACTATAGTCGGACACCCTAGTTGCCATCTAGGTCATCATCATCCACAAGAAGCTTCGTTATGTAACAATAAAATGATAAGAGATGAAAATGTATATTTGTTAAATTTTATAAGGTATACATAATATTGCACACCTCATATAATCTATTTGAAAGAAAGTAAAGAAGTTGCATGGCAAATGTAACAAAGAAAGTGATCTATACATGAGAACCATATTTTGAAGAGGTTTGTTCGAGATATTGTTCTGTCTAACAGAAAATGTTTCGATGTACTTAAGTCCTGATAGACCTTTAAAAATAACATTTTCGTTCCTAGATATGTATTTATAACCATTAAACCTCACATTGTCTTATTGAAAATTTTTTTAAACTATTACTAATACATAAAGCAACAACAGCCAAAAAGAAAAAAAATATTTACATTTCTTGACCACTTCAACTTCAGGTGAACGTCTTCGTTATCTAATTGTCGGATTGCTTGTTTTTGAGATCTACAAAGTGTAGAGCAATGCGTGTGGACATCCCGTAAAGAGGGTTGGGAGAGGTTAAAGAGATAAGAAATAATTTTCTTTCTTCAGGTGAACATACTACGAACTCGTCATAAACTTAATACGCTGTTGACTGGCAAAAGCTTTGAGCAATAATTATAATACCTGAAGTTAAAATGTCCATTAACTCTTGTAAGCGAAGTAATTATAAGGGACTGTAAAGAAAAGTAATTCAATGGAAATAATTTGTTAATGTCAACATTACATTAGACTTCGCAAGCGTTTGTGAAAACGACATGTACAAAGCGAGCGTAGCATAAAACTTTAAAATACACTAGGGCCACCAATGGCGACATCACGTGCTTGTATTTAATTTGAAGTCTATCCAACTTTTGGCACCTCAAGATGGGTTAAAGGCAAACCTGTTCCGCGAAAAATCAATTGATTGACATTAAAATGACTCTTGGTCCATGTAGTATCCATAAGTGTAGACGTGCCAAGTTTACCCAGTACACCTCTGACTCACTGCTAGCTGGGACTTTTTCGTTCATTTTCAGCTTACAGTCTGTTAAAGCACCTGTCATTCTGCGCACTTTCTATAATCACCAAAAGAAATTCAATACAGAGCCAATCATTATTTCATTCCACGACAGGCTAAGAACAGGAAATGAATTAAAAATATAAACTTGAGTAATGTTTTCTTTTCTTTTACAAAGTGACATATTGTTGTCGCAAACGTCGCGAAACCCTTCAGCAAAGCAGGGTCCCACATGAAATTACCCACAGCCTCTTCCATGTGGATTAACATCCATGGCAGCAGTACAATTGACCAAACATAAGGGCAACGACTCTAAGGAGAATATTCCCCCTGAGAGCATTCCCCCATCCTTATTACCCTGATTATCCCTTATCATCCTTTGTTCTACATCAACATCTAATCACCTATCAATTATTTTACGCCATTAATCTGGATCACCTGTGCGTTTTAATTGAACACGAACCCTGGTTGCTGATGTTTGCAATTGTTGTTTACAAGTGTCTTTATCATTTAAGGTGTCGATCAGTCATAATGGCTCGATCCCTAAGATCAAAGTAGAGTTATGCAGTGTATGAAGTCTGTTATGTTTTGTTTTTGTCTGACAAATCATTCATTATCTGTAGACGAGTGTTATTGCATTATGTATAAACTTTGTGCATTTATCTTTCTTAATCTTCTCTTTTGCTCTATGTTTATACAATAGGCAAATACAATAAATGAAAACCCCGACATGGAGTATTTTGATAACAAAATAAATGAAATGAAAAGTACAAATGTCAATAAGTGTACATACGAAAAGGGTGAGCCCAGATGTAAAAGAAAAGTATCTTCGAAATAACATCCGACACATTTAGTTTAGTAATGTCAATACATAACAAAAGCACTTATATTGTTGTTTGTCAGAGCTGTAGTCTGCTTTTTTTCAATTCCGCCGTAGTCTTTTTCAAATTGTTCAGAGAGGTCAGGGATTTTTGTATGATTTTTTCTATTCTTTTAAGAATTTTGCATCAATCCTTATGTTTTTTAATAGAAAGAGTAAAGTTTAAATCCGTTCGCACACCCTGATAAGTGTCAAGTGGAATCTATCTTTGGTCAAGACGTTTTACCTGTTGCCTATGCACTCTTATCCGTTCGCCTAAAGGGTTTCCAATCTTATCGATGCCATCTTTGTGGCAATACGGGTATGTAATAGAGTAGATAACGTTTTTAGAAAAGCACAAAGTTAATCAATAGTGAAATCAATTTGTTGTGAACCTAGTTTACCCCACTAAAAGTACTTTCATAGGCATGTCTATTTTGGATCCGAAGATATACAGTCCAACCTGTTTTGAGAAACCGTCCAAGGGAAGGAAAAAAGGGGTCACATATGACAGGTGGTCTCTTAATTCGAGTGATTTGTAGGAAAACCCCATTTTGGAAGCCATGCATTTAGGTCACATAAGACAGGTTTTCCTTTAATTCAGTGGGTCGCTAACGCAGGTTAAACTGTTGATTCAATTGTAAGGAAGAAATCCAACTGCACTCCAAAATAAAAAAAAAGCAATTCATGAAAACAAAGGACAATATCTAAAGCAACCAAACCGAAAACTAACACTAGGATAAAATTGTTCTCCTTTAGATTTAAAAATAAAAAGACCTCAGTTATAATTAAGGAAGCAGATCAAGAGGAACGGCAATAGTAATGGACAAGAATGACTACAAGAACAAAATACTGAAATAGTTGAATGATTCCGAATACTATCAGGAAGAAGGAATGAATATTGACTAAGTCACACTTTCAAAAAGAAAAAAGAAAAAAGAAACCAACAACTTGTAACTCAGTATTCGGACTCATTAAAATAAGGCAAGTGTAAGTAATTGGCTCCAAATAAGAAACTCTGTGCTGAGGTAATAAAAATGCCACAATAACTCTGTGTCAGGCATAAGGAGGTTATAACTTGAATATAAGACACTAATGGTACTCGTTCTTGTCTTTACAGTTTTGCTGTATATGTAGAATTTTACAATTCAAGTTTGTTTCACATTTGGCACAGCATTTCCATGCTAGGTAAACGGAACGGAAATGCAAGTTCTATATTTTCTTAAATTTATTGCCAAGGGTACATATATTATACTATGGCATACGGCGGATTTGGCCTAGCAACAGATATTTCTTACCTCTTCTTAACGCGTATTCCCACCGCTGAATTTTCAAAGGTCTGCACTTGTCCTTTGTTAAGAAAGATTATACGATGAAAAGACATTTTTATTTGAAGATTTTTATGGCTAGGTTCACGCAAAAATTACACGGAAATTCATAAAATTTAAAAATGCACTTTCTTTCATTTTTAAAAACTGAAATCAGGTTTCAAATAGGCCTACTTTAGTGTTATCCAAGGTAGATGATTTCAGTTATGCTTTTTATTTCCTTAGCGAAAGAATTCATATATATCATCTATTTCGCATTTGTCTTGTTCAGTTATTCTTATGTAACGGCTTTGCCGTCACAGTCTTTGTTGAAGTGTTATCAACGTCAAAGTGGACTGGTTATTTATTCGGATAACATCTGATGAGATAGAAATCTAGCTAGCCAAGAGGTTCCAAACAATAACCATCCTCTTAATTGGAATACTGTAACGACACGTCATTATCCTTTATTTCGTTTTATGTCACCATATTTACCCGAAGGGCATCACCAATTTCCTAAAATCTGATTGGTCTATTTTACGGACGATAATGGCTCTTTACGATTCATTCGTTATTCTTTTTATTTAAATTGCATGTCCTACCTGATTTCCGAGCATTTTAATGTGAATGTTGTTGAATGCTTCTTTATCGGAATTTATTGTCCCCTTCAATTTCGTGCTTTTCGCTTGACAAGCACATTCCTGGCGGGGACAATCAAGTTCTTGCGGAACAGGAATCTGAATATGCCATGGGCTGGATAAGGACACAGAAACTAGGGTTGGGCAGGGCTGCCCGCCCCTTACCAAAGTTCTTGTTCGCCAAAAATTTAGTGAATTTGTAAACGACATAAAGAATTATATAATATTTAACAAAATTTGAAACAATCACCTTAAATTCATCTTTTCGTGTCTACTGCATAATGAAAGGGCACATCAAACATTTTATTCACAAATCGAACGACAGGTAACTACGTGGTCAAAACAAAAGGAGACCACACTTAAAAAGGTATACCACACAGCAAAACATAAAAGTAAAAAATAAGTAACACAAACTTCACTAAAACCGATACCCATAAAATTAAATAAAAAGTACTGAACACGAACTCCACTAAAACCAGGAAGGGTGAGCAACACTCCTGTTCCACGCGCGACGCCCGTATGTGACACCCTTGTGTCTACCTAATCTAAGTCATATCTGGCAATATACGTAAACGAATGAAGAGGGACGGAATTAAGTGTATGAAAAGGAAATGATATTAGCTGACTAACAGATCTAGATAACATTTTACTTACAACCACCAAAAAAATGTAAAACTGCGCAAATTACCTTTTTCCATCGATTACACTAAACGAATACAATGTGATTTGGGTATATGAATCTTTCCATGTTTCAAAATATAGTGTTAATTTTCATACTTTTATTGATAATTGGGACTTTTTTTCAAATTTAGTGATGGAAATCACACTTTAATTATACCAAAAGGGGTATTTAGGTACTGAAAGAAGTAAACAGGATGTTTGACTTCATTCAAACCTCTGAGCAGATCAATTTTATCGCCGAAGACCAATGTCCGAGTGGTTGTTCATCGTGAGTTGACCCTATAAGATTCTCGCCACTAGATGGAGACATCTCGCACTCCTTCAGCATGAACCTACATCGTAAAAAAAGTTTAATTTTTACATTTCACTTCCGATTAAATATCGATTACTTCCCGTCATCATTCAATATTCACCGAAAACTACCTGCGACCTTCTAAATAGACTCAAGAAACAATTATCTTTCAATTTCACGATCAGAATTTTTTTTTCTGGATACTTATACTGGTTGCGTTTTTTCGTTAAGGAGAATACCAAAAGTATATCAGCAATATATAGGTGTAATATTAATCATCTAACCAAAATATGGACACTCCTGCACCGAAATATAATATAGCCGTGTGCACAGCAATTATGAATGACATCAGATCAGCTGTTTTTAGGCTTCATAGTTTCGAGAAAAAAAATCGCTTAAAGTAGAAAATTACTCAATTATGAATCTTTGTACTGACACAAACCCTGTTTTTACTGTACCTAGATAGACGCTAATGGAATTCTCCAGAGCGTCCTATTCATGGACTTGATGTAATTTAAAGCATATTTATGTTTCACGGTCTAACTATGAACAAAGCTTAACACAGTCTCGGGTCTTGAATCTCCAATTTAAAAAGAAAGTACATTTGGTTTTGTTTTATTTTATTATTACTTTATTGGGAACAGACAAACTTGACGAACAGACTTGAATAATTGTGGTGTGAATGGAAGTTTTAATTACGTAAGTAACTTTATAAACCTCCTACGTAGACGTTGGCGTGTCGTTTCCGGAGAAGCAAAATCTCAGGAATGTAGATGTGGTCATGTGTTCATTACGGTAATTTCACTCAGAGCTCTGGCATCAGAAAACATGCTACCACGTGCATACTCTTTTTCCTGCCCCTGAAACCCCGGCACAGCAATGTGCAAACAAGATTTTTAAGTTGTGTTTCGTATCTTGGCATATTTTATTCAATCTGAAACCTTTAAGATTCGATTTGGTAATTTCAACCTTAAAATATCTTCAGTGAGAGATATTTTCAAAAGTTATATGGCAAACGGAAGCGTCGAAATCTAATTTAGTTCTTCTTAATACAACGGGAAATATAGTAATAAACAGAAAAAGAAAACTAACGATACGTCTGTCAGACTTAATTTAAATTTATGTCTGACAGGAAATGTTTGTGAATTTTTTTTTAGATGTAATAGTATAAATTGATTTATTTAAAAATATTTAGAGCACAGCTACCTAATGTAGGCACAACTAGATAGGCTATAGAAGGTTTTGTGATTTATTCTTAGAACAGCTTTACCCACTTTATACCTCTTGTTTTATAATTGGTTCTTAATACAAAGCAAATACATGTACATAATATTTAGGTCCTCGAACTAATAAATAAATTTTAACTTTGATATTTTTTCTTGAGTGTTAAATCATTTCTAATTTTACTGTAGTGTTTGCTTTAGTATATAAAGATACACAGCGCTATCATTCGTTTCTGCAATTTAGAACAAATCCGATGAATAAAAGATAAACAAGAATCTCGGAAAACTCAGGAGAGGAATCAGGTGTCACGGAGGAATATACATCTCTTACAAGTTAAACTTATTTTTCTAATCATTCAGTCTCATTTTATTACCCTTTTTAAACATTACTTGATACTGTTTCAATTTTATTTCATTATTAGAATTCTACATCATTTGTTATGGTGATATAATAGATTGATTGATTCTATGTCAAACTTATAAAACATCTTACGTGGCAATACCCTATCCTGACGTTGTCAAAACGCTACATCTAATTGTTGCATTATTATCTCTCCTGATATCGTTTGATCTCATATTTCTGATTTTCACTTGACATTAGATCGTACAACGATAAAGTTTATAATGTTTCAAATCATATCGCAGGTATACAATAAACTTTTTAAAGTAAATATTTCTGATATTGAAACATTCAGTGCATAGCAAGGGAAGAAGTTTTATGTTCTTATTGGTGACCGACTCTATAAAAAAGTGAAGCTTGTGAAACTTTGGTATCCGGGGAATACATTGTTTTCTACCGACTCGTAGAAAGTTTGTTTTTGCAAGATATGTGTAATACAACAGGATGAATATCTTTAACTTCATGGATAACTGTAATCCTAATGCAAATATATTTATAGAAATTTATTTTATGGCCATTTCTTTCTTGTTGATTTTTCAATTTTGAAAGCCTTCTTGGTATCTTCAAATATTCTTTGTTAATGGTCAAATATAATGCATGCAATATCTGTTTTGTCTTAATATAAATATTGCGTCATTTCTAAAATTAACCTGCTATAAACACTTGGTAACCCACACGTACTAGACCTAGAATTCTCTTTGATGGTATCAATATAAATGAAGTGAAGCTCATCCTTATTGCATAGTGGTTGCGGTTACGCCTTAGCACCGGAAAATATGTAACAAAAAAAGGTATTTATCCAAATTATGCAATAAAATAAAGATGTTTCAACTTTACAGGTGACTTTAAAAGCTGGAAACCCTTAAAATATATCTGGTGGCAGTAACAGTGAATAAAAACCACAACACAGGGCTATATATCAAACATGAATCGAAAGTGAATCAGATAATTAAAGGTAGCTTCATCGCACCTGTTCGCGACTTCAACGGATGTGATCAATTAAAATCAAAAGTATATCAGTATATCGGGCAAACAAATGTAGGTAAAATCTTAAATCACATATACACATAGTTCCTTGCACAATGATGTTCTTACACCGTACAAAAGATACATATAATTTGATAGTTCTTATCATCAAAAGTAGTTGTAGAAAAGCTTTTCTGTGATTGTGATTTCAAAATGTTAATCTAGCGATGTTCCTGGCACCAATTGCTCGTGGCAGTGTGGCTTTACTGGATAGATAGTCCTATGCTTCACGTGACTAACATATTTAAACTTATAGCGACACGGTATAGTGTTTTAAGTTGGCACCCTTCACTAAAATGGGTGAAATAGAAGATACCAAGGGGCATTCCAAATAAAATTTCTGAACTTGGTTACCCTAGCATCGCGCATATGCATTTGAAATCCTACAGCGGTATTCTGTGACATCACCTTAGAAGTGAAAGGGTATCGACGGGAACTTTAAAACAATGCAAGAAAACAGTTTAAAATTTTACCGCATAACAAAACACTAATCTACTTGTCATTAAAGTATCCTTGCATTCAATTGTAATAAGGAAACAAACATTATGAAGAAAATCTGTCCCTTCTGAAAAAAATCCAGATTTGAAACTGTGCGCGTGCGTGTTTGTGTGTATTTACAGGCATGTGTTTAGGTATGTGTGCATGTCTCATAACGTTTTGACTAAGGACACCGACGACTATTTTCATTCATAGTAAGAAAGTAGATTTTGGCACACCATCCTCTTCGTCCATATGGGAATGTGCTTAATGGTGATCGCTGCCTGTTCAAATAATCATATACCAATTCATTGTCATTTAGTTGTTTACTTTTTGTGCTGTAGAGTGTGTATATGCAAAGCGTTCTTCATAATCTGTAAAACAAAAACGGTACATAGTTTACCAGTAACTAACTTCGAGATTTGATCAGAGTTTATTTGATTAAAGTATTCGTTACATAAGGTACATATCAAACTTTGTCTAAAACAGGAAAGACGGTAGGGAACAGAGGAGCTCATAAAAGTACATTGTAATTAAATTAAGGCGTGTGTTACATCTGTTTAGAAAACCAGATAATTGCATGAATGTAGCGGACAGAAATATGTACAAATTAAGTTTAAAGTATAGGTGTATATGAACAAAATTGTGATAAGAAAATTTTCATATCTCTTCATAATACTGAACATTATCTTTTCCCTATTTTCTTTTGTTTTCAATTAAATAGAGAACTACTGTTTGTCGAGGGTGATGTAAATTAGGTCAGTTTTATTAGATCGTAACCGTATTAAGTATTTCTAATTAAATTTTGTGAAACTATCATCTGTTCTTAAGTGCTACTATCATACCATTATAATGAGCACAACGTAAAATAATAGGGCAGACATGTTTAGTTGCTACAACACACACACTCTGAGATGATTGTACTAGTTCGCTTTCAATTTTTTCACCTTGAAATTCATTATTTTGTTTATTTCGTAACTTTTTGTAAGTGAGACAAATCTGGTGCATGAACCGAAACCTTTCAATTACCATGCAAACTTTCATAAAAGCTCTCTGAAAATCATTTTGAACAGTATGAAAATCTCTCTTCGGTTGATTTGAACACATCATTTATATACACATGTAAATGCATCTTTATTTCGAAAGTTTATGTTGTAATGACATTTATATGAGAGCTAGGCCCTTACGAGGTATTTGATATAAACAGTTTAAATGTAACACTATTTGTCTCTAGTAAATGTTTGTCTTTCATGAAAACAGTAAATCTGTACTATTTTTGGTCTTGCATACCTACCTACCTACCTACC
The DNA here is from genome assembly GCA_016161895.1 of Pinna nobilis. Lineage (NCBI taxonomy): Eukaryota > Metazoa > Mollusca > Bivalvia > Pterioida > Pinnidae > Pinna > Pinna nobilis. The sequence continues at coordinate 16,063 of JACSZP010027096.1, forward strand.
TACCTACATAAATACATACATACATCTTTAACGAATGATATTTTATTGACTGCTCAAAAGATTGTTTGAATTTTATTTGATTTAATTTGTAGAAAAAAAGATGCTTAAGATATTAAATCGTATCCTGAAGCATGTTTTAGTTGACAGATTTTTCAATACAAAAGAACAAAAGTATATAAAGTGTCACTGCCTGTCCAGAAAATGTCTACTCGTAACTCTACACCCGTCAATTTCCTAAACACATTAGTATGTAAAGCACATGGTTAGTACAAAACAGACACATTTTCCCAGGGTACACTCTGATTATAACCACAGGACAAACTGTTGTTGAGAAAAAACCTGACATGCCTCGGAGTCAGCCGTAGTTTCGTATGATCAAAAGAGCTGGCGTTATGTTTCAAAGGCGACATCTCACCATGGATCTAGTGTATATGAAGACGTGTATTCCTACTGAATGTTACTAGCTATAGAGGGATTTTTGTTATGAGACTTTGAATAATGCAAAATTTATCCAAAAATAAGCAAACATGGTACCAGTTTATAAACTCTGTACTGATAAAAAAGGATAATGATGGTAATCTTTTTAAGATTTATTGTGTTAGGAATTAAACAAGAGCATGCTTTTACAATTTTTGTTCGAAGTTGTATGGAAGCAAAGTTAGATATGTGCACATTTGCTAGTACACTGGTCTATTCCCAGGAACATTTGTAACGAAAATCTCTCCGACAATAATATGTTCATGCACCACATACTTGAAAAATTGTCGAGTTTGGCGTAAAGCAAAAACTAATAAATGATATTTCAAATCAAAGAGGGGGCAAGCGTGGTTCAGTAATCAGCATGGTTTTCTTCTGGTCGTGAGGTAGTCAACACGTGAAAGAACCCTCACTGCTGAATAGTCATAAATGTCTTACCTTCTTCGCCACTGGCGGTTTCTCCATAAGGGATCCGTAAGGGATCCTTAAGTGGTACGTAAAACAACAATACAACCAGCAAATCAATAGGAGATTCGGGGTATATACATTTATTGTCTCTCCGTCTTTCTGCTTCCTCATATAACCTTATCTTTAACCATAAGGTATGAAAGGTACAAGATACCACTTCAATATTTCACATGTGAATGTATCCTCTATTCAGTATCAAAATATATGACTTTACGAAACTGGTATCAGTATTTCCCCAATATCCAGCATTGTTTATTGCCTCCCGATTCATCTGGTGGTTGATACCTTAATTGGTACCTGTGATTTGCATATCAATTAACGTAGTCTTTACAATTTTTATCTATGTGAAGAGCTTTGTCCAAAGTAGAATTGTCTTATGAACGTGTTAAACTGAACCATGATGCGGTATATTGTTTTTTTACTTTTTAGGACAGCATAACCAAATATTCCGCAGTATGCTATCGAACCATCGACCCGTTGTTATCCGAGTTAGCACTTTCGAATGGTTTTCCGAACATGAAAACAGCACATGTACATATGTAAGTGTAAGATTCTAAACACCTAGTCCTATGCAATACTAAAAGAGGAATAAAATGGTTTCAACAAAAAAAGACCAACCTGTAAACGGGATTACACCAGGTGTCCGGGGTGAGTTGCCACACCCTTTCAACATCGTCCTCTAGTCGCAAATGTTCCATTGAAGGCCATGTAGATCAGGAATAAGTCAAGTTTTGTGAAAAAGTGAAGGGAAATGCTCAGTAGTTGACAAATGTCTAAATCATATGATATAGACTATATCTGACTTACCATATCTTACCGAGGAGTTGTGACACGGCGTGCCATCATGGCCTGGTGATTTATATGGTAAATCTGTAAATAACAGATGAGAGATATGTCCCCCTTGTCGCATACCTAATCCCGACCTCCCCTTTTCTCGTTTCTGACCATCAAAGATTGTGACATTTTTGTATTCTAAAACTTGTGACATGGCGGGTGCCGCGCGCGAAGCAGGAGTTGCTTACCCTTCCGGAGCACCTGAACTTTACTCGTCTTGTTGTGTTGATAGCTGTTTGTGTTGTCTCTTTTTTGTTTGGCCATGATTTTGTCTCCCTTTGGATTTTTGAATTATTGATTCCCCCTTGGTATCTTCTACAGTCAACTTTTATTATGTATGTAACGAGCAGTCTTGCAGTTGGTGTTTCTGAAGTTTAGCATTAATGTTTTCGGTATTTTCAACTTTTAAATTTTGTTTTATATTAATTTATAACCATTGGAATGAATTTTATCAGAAAAAGTTTATTTTTTATTTGTTTTAAGTAAGAGTAGTGCCTTTTAACATCAAAACAACAATTTATCAATAACAAGTAAATTGTTCTGTGATGATGTCTATATACTTATGCTGATGCCGATCGTCAATAGTATTTTCGTTTTATGTCTGTGCTTGCACCACCGGCCAGCGACATGCAATTAAATGCAATTCCAGCTCGAGGTCATTCCAAATAGTATTGCCACCCACCGATTCTCTTAAATTAAAGTTCCCCCGATTCAGCTTTCCATATCACAAATCGCCCACAGTGTTACACAATGTGCATGTATTACGATCATTTAGACGTTGATTAGATACAGCTATAGAAACAGCTTGTTGCTGTGATGCCAATAATAATCTGCAAAATCGGTACGCCTGCATAATCAACATGTCATAGCATACATAAGTCGTGGTTACTATTTATAACATAGGGATCCATATCACTTAAATTACAGCACTTAATTTACTTCAATCTAAATATACTATTACATAGCTGTAAATGCCACAGTGTCTTTTCCGGTTTATTGCTCAATGTTGACACTGTTTGTGTTTCTATTAAGAAAAGAACCCAACAGGTTGGAATATATGTTTTGTAAATCGCATCGTATTTACGGAGATCATAGCCTTTTCTACCGATAGATAAATACTGTGTTCCTAGTCCGGAATGAAATGAGGATGAAAAGATGAAGGTAACGAACGATGATCTAATATCAAATTCCTATCAGGAATGCAAATTAAGAGCTGGGCAAACACGAACCCCTAGATACTCAAGAGGTGGCATCAGGTGTCTAGGAGGAATAAGCATCCGCTGTCGACCGCTCACATTTGCCATGAGTCCTATACTTTGATCACGTAGACGGAGAAATCCGTACTCAAAATCAGTGTGTAACGAACGGTCAAACAACTGGTTTGAACAGGCTGTACGGACAAACCAAATCTTACATATATACCACTGAAACATCAGAATAAAGTCATGAAACCCCAAAATTCAAATCTTTAATCTAAAAAAATAAATAAATAAATAAACAAAATTGACTTTCATTTTGTTTGTAATTAATTGTACTCTCTCAAGGTGTATCTTTGAGTCAAAGTGAGAAAAGGATATTTCAATACGAGCAATTCGACATAAATTTTGTTCTAGATTAATTTCAAGACAATTTCTTCAAAACACCGAAGGTGAAACACTTTTCTTTCACAAATAAACTGATATTGAAATGTTATGAAAGGCTAAGCAGAAGAGTGGCTATTCTTAATTTTAATTAAAATACTTTTTCTGTTTAAGCAAGGAAACATACCATTTTTATGAGCAACGTAGAAAAAAGGATTTTATAGTTATATAAAGCATTTTTGACGTTGGCTGTCGACGGCTATCGACACCTAACCACCACTATACATACCTGCCGACTTTCTTCGTGATTTATTTATGTACTCTCAGCATAGCAACAGGTCGCGACCTCGCCTTATATTTGATCACCTACTGAAATAATTCTAACGTGGACTACACAACAACAATCTCAGATCGTTTAAAGCTATAATCTGAAATAAAGTTATCAAAAATGCATTCTATCTTCTATTGTTGTTGCTATTGACAGTGTGTCGGGCGTGCATTATGAATCAATTCATGACTATAAATAAAAGAAGAGTGGCAAACACACAGGCTATTAACTCACAGAGCGCAGAGTTTATAAGTTCAATATCTATTGAAGAGGAGCTTATTGCTGCTGAAAAATGAGACAATGATTATGTACGGGCTGCGTTTACTTTTTAATATGTGCGAGCCTGCCGCCTTTAAAAAACGAAAGAAATAGCCTCTTTAGGATCCGTAATTGCAGTTCTGAAATTACAATTCTTCTGGTAATCCAAGGAAACCATTTTATAATTGGTATTCTTTTTTAAAAGTGTCTGTAAGTGTAAAACAAGATAATTATAAGTATTTAGCGCTTCCAAACCTAACCGGGCGGCAAATTAACCTTGATAAATACCTTTGGAATATTGCTAGAGCTGAATCTGATTACTGTGATACTACAGGTAAAAATTGGAGTTTGAGCAGCCGAATAGATAGGTCCTGTAGAGAAACCTATGACAGGTGTATATTTATTTGCCAATGGTAATTTTTGTATCATTAAATGTCAGTCTAGTACCCAATCAAATGACACTTTACACTAAATGAGGTGAAAATTGCAATTAAGAGACAGATAAGATAGTGTTGGGTCCCGGTTCCATCTTTATTTCAAATTACAGTATTTATACAAAAGATTTCTAAAAGTTTCAGTACGCATTAAATTGTAACTAGCGACATTATTAAATGGCAATTAGATAAAGTTTAAAAGCTGTCGCTGAAGTTAAATTACTGTGTATTTCTTGTGTACATTGTATTTAGAAATTCGATTTCAAGCCGGTTTTAAGCTGAATCTGTTTCGTAAACGATTAGATAGATGACTTTTCTGTTACAACTTTGATAGTTTATTGAATAAGAGTGGACAGAAAAAAGGAACAAAACCAAATTTACCTTAGGGTATTACATACGGGCTTTAGGTTTTCTCCAAATAGATCAAATTCAAGAGAATGAAAGCCCTAGTAATGAGGAATCCGTGTGTGAAAAATCAAATATCTAACTCTTCTCGATGCAAAGGGTAGTCAAGGCTGAATTTTGTTTACGGACGTCGCCGACGACATCGATGATAACGAGTACGACGGCAACGGAACATTGTATTAGCTATCGGGACTTTTCGTTCCAGCTGTCAACTGTGTAACCGAGCAAACAAGGTATCAAAAGCAAAGACTGACTGGCAGTTAAAAAGGAATTTCCCAGGGCCTCCCTGGCCGAGTGGTTAGCGTGTTCGACTTCGAATCGGAGGGTCCGGGATTCGAATCCGCGTAGCGCCACTCCGCGGTTGGCCGTTCCTGTCTTTCGGATGAGACAGTAAAAACCGATGTGCCGTGTCACAGTAGGTGTTGGCACGTTAAATAACCATCCCTGCTCTACGGCCATAAGTGCCGAGCATAGGCAAAATTTGTCGCTCTTTACCGGCACACGGTGACGTCTCCATATGAGTGAAATATTCTTGAGCGGGGCGTTAAACAACAATACAACAACATACAACAAAAGGAGTTTCACAATCACAAAACTTGACGCCCCATTTGAAAATATATTCATGTCGGTTTTTGGTGGGGGTCGTGTTACGCTGCTTTTGGTTTTACTCGTCTTGTTGTATCGATTGCTGTTTGTGTTATTGTCTCTTTTTATATTTACTATGGGTTTCGTTTGCTTTTGGTTTTTTTGCAAATTCATTGCCCCCTTGAAATCTTCGACTATCATCTCCTTTTACTCAGAAGGAGACATCATTAATACTGAGTGCCGATGAAGAACTTAAAACTTACGTCATATAATCGGTATACACGGAAAAGGAGCAGTAAGTGGTTATTATATACCAACACCTACTGTAACAAGGGAAACCAGGTCATTGCTGCCTCATCCGCAATACTTGAATCCTGAAACTAAGTCAAAGGCGAATGTTATATCATTAAGCAACAACCGGCTCCCGAAAAAAATGGAGTGACTTACTCTGCCATTCTAGGGACGATACTCTAGTGAAACCTTGTCGTACAGCTTGACATCCAACTTCCATAATGAGTTATTATGTCATACAGGCATTGCCCTGTTTGTTGACAGGCTTAATGATATGTTTACCCATTCTAGGTATGTCTTAATTCCTGGGAGCGATGCCTCTAGTCATGCCCCCAACAATCGGGCAACTTTGTTATACTCTTATGTACAAAATTGTCGTGGTATTCCACCATTTTTACTTGTTTGTGTTTTGAACATCTCAAAGAGCTCTATATCAAAATCTGCCTAAAAGCTACAATGGGCCACGACAGCCTATCCTGCTGATTAGACAGCAAACATCAGGGCCCCTTATCGCAGAGGATGTCGACACAATAGTAACACCGCATGACTGTTCAATAGCCGTCCAAGAAAAAGCGTAGTCCAAATTTGTGGAGTACAGTGAAATACTTTAGTGGATATATTTTTCGAAATTGATCACACTTTTTTAAATCAAATTGACCATTAAACTTCAGCTTCAGATAGAATGGGTTCGATGATGTGATATTTAAAAGTTGGCATTCTTCTAGAGCTTTCTTGCAAACAGTATAAGGCATAAAATAATTGCTCACTTATCTAAATAACGGGCGTTCTGGCCCCCATGTCCTTAGAGGTTAGCGTGAGTATATACATGAATGTAATCGAAGTTGACGCTGTTTGTGCTTCGTGTCCCTAAATGCGCCCTGTTCAATATTAAGAGAACGGATCAACAGAGCATGTTTATTCTTTGATACATTTTATTGCATTTTCGATAACACTTGCTACAAATAAAACAAAACGTTTGACAAATGAGGTTCTTTTAAAAGGAACGCAATTGTTAAAACATGAATGTATGTGACCTGACACTAGCTCTACCGACCCAGCGTTTTTTGAACAAACATACCACATTTTATGACTTCCGTTTATTGTTGTAGAAAATTAACTAGAATGATCAAATACTAACTTTAAATGAATGGAATGCTTGGATAAAGAAGGGCTACTTTAAACAAATTACGGACTTTGGTGAGGCATTAATCAAAGTTTGTCAGAAACAGGTCTTTTACCTGTCACTGCCCTGGTCTTCAAAAGAACTCTATCTTTTTACAATATTCAGATTTAGGTGGATTTGAAGTTGTTACTGCAAAATCGATTAAGTTTGCCTTTTAACATTTTCATTGTTTACCGAGAATTTAAATTCGGGTATGTAAGCATTCTGTTGTGAGTGATTGTTGTATCGTCAGTGCAACAAAGCTTTTCCTGTCCTCAAGCTGAGAATACTTAGGGTGCCGCGCGCGGAGCAGGAGTTGCGTACCGTCCCGGAGCATCAGAACTCACTCCGGATGTTTGTAGGGTTCGGGCTACTATATGTTTGCTTTGCGCGTCTTGGAGTGTGGATTACTGTTTTTGCTGTCTCTTTTTGTTTTGGCCGTATGGTTGTCTGTATTTAAATTTTCTAATTTAGAATGTCCCCTTGATATATTCTAATATCCTCTTTCCTTAAGAACCGTATCAAAGAGCGTGTTTGTACGTTAACGATCCCTTCATCCTTAATAGTATACCCTGCTGAGCACGGGCAAAATATGAAACCCTTTACCAATACTTGGTGAGGTATCCATGTGAGTTAAAGATTCAAACAACAACGACACCTTCTTTGGCAAGAACTAAATATTCAGTCCCCGGGCAACAAATTGTCTCGGCTGGAGTCCATTTAAGATTCATGTAAGCAATACATTGGCTTTCTGTATAACATCAGGCAGAAACCACAGTATTCCATACAACGCCAATTGTCATGCATAATTTGACTCAACATATAAAAATTTATCGTAACAAATAAAATACTTGTCAGAAAGTACAGCACCCTCAAAAGATGAGAGTATCACCACGTGCCTTTCTTATATCATGGTAATAATTAAATTTCCATATATAGAGAGTAAGGCAGATGGAGAGAATCTGCATTTAATGCTCTTTCAGTATAATTATGTGTACATCTTCTAAACAAACTATCAACCCAAAGTACATCTGGATGTACAAAACCCTACACTATCGTACTGATAAAGATTAGAGAGGACGAATCAACATAATAAATTAATCTTTCTAGAAATTCTTGCAGTTTTTAAGCCGTAAGAAATATCTCTAGACAGAAAGATGATACAAAGATATTATATTGCCTGCTTAAATATGGAAAACTACAAAGTGAATAGATAGATGATAGCTTGGCAATTGGCAAAAAATTCTTGCAAACCTTTAGATGTAAAAAATGATGTAGAGTCATTGTATGAATGCATAATAAACATGATACGCTGACGAAGTGATACAATTATCTTCATATCAAAAACATTGCATATTTTATGCCTAATATATTCTGTCGTTTTTAGCACATATAAAAGTAACAAGCAAAGTCACTTTCAGTATCGATGGCTCCTGAGCAAGAACTATGTAAGTTTTTCTTTTACCCGATGGATGAGGCAAAAATCGTTGACAGCATCTGACACCGGATTTGTTCCTCTGTTGAACTATTAGTATTGAGGATAATAAATCGGAAATTCGAAAGTTAGCCATTGGTCATTCATTTCTGACTTATTTGAAAAAAAGAAAACATACGATATCTTAAACATCGCATTACTTGAGATACAATATGGTAATAGTCATCGTCTGAGTGACATAAGATACTATAGATCGGCGTTGTCTATTTCCTGACCAATATAACATGTTATCCTGTCTATTTTCTAAATAACCTTAGATCCCAGATTACTTCGACTAGACTATGTTCAAATAAAATTGAAATACTAAGAATTAATCAACATATAACAGGAGATATTTCCTGACTAGCTTTCATATAGTCACTCGCCTATTTCCCGGTCGGGCCAACTGAGATGCCATAGCAGAACATCTGCTTTCTGACTAACTTGAGATATATAATACGCCTATTTCCTGACTTGAGTTACAACTACGGCACATCTAATTCCTTACTTAAGATACTACAACAACACGTCTATTCTATTTCCTGATTTTAGATACTACAACAACATGTCTAGTTTATGACTTAAGATACAACAACAACACGTCTATTTCCTGACTTGATATACCACAACAACACGTCTATTTCCTTACTTGAGATACCACAACAACACGTCTATTTC
>JACSZP010027104.1:0-16872 GCA_016161895.1 Pinna nobilis
CTCTCTCTCTCTCTCTCTCTCTCTCTCTCTCTCTCTCTCTGTCTCTGAGAGACAAATAATATGACTATACCTTTTGAGTATCCACTCCCGTGTTCTCCAACATTTCCTTGGCGGACTGGTAGCCCCTAAAGTGAAGGTCATCGTCAGAGGAAGTGACCCCGGGTACTTTGATGACCTTCGGCTGTGGAGGTTTGAAACACAAGTTAAGGATGTCTGTAATCGTCACTGAACCTTTGTTTTTCTTCAAGATATTCCACATTTGCTGCGCTGCTGCCGACGGTAGAGCACGTGTTCTTTGTGGCGACATCTGTGGTTCCTGAGGTGGTGACGGTGGCGATACTGGCGGAGAACCAAGCTGAGATGCACTATGTGGCTCTTCAATATCTACCAATTTAGCTTCTAAAACAGTAAGGTTTCATTTGAGTTCCAGTTTATGGTTTTGTATCTATGAGTGTGGCATGAGAAACCACTTTAGCATACAAGTTAGGAACTTGAGAAAGAAGCTCTAATCTTAACTGAAATACTGAAGCAGCCGCTCGAAGCAACAGAATAACTTATTATGCATTTTCTTGTCAATGAAATATTAAAAATAGTGATTTTTCAATGAGCAATTACTAAACTAGAGAAGCATACTTTAAATATATGTGGTCGAGTTGGTTCCGGTACGACTCAGTACCACAAAAGCGGAATAGATACACCATTGAGAAGGAAACATAAGTCTAATTGATATTAATTCACCGCACACAGAGGGCAAGAGGGGTTAGTCAGCGAATCTAAATACTGCACCACAATGTTAAAAAGTAAAAAAAAAAAGAGGTTTTCTAAATCTAACACCCAAACCAAAGAAGTTACAGGGAGAAGAAATGTTTCACTCAGGATTGAAAAACATACCGTCTATGGAATTTCGCATGTCAAGTGACGCCGTCCTCAAGATATTAACTAAATTTATTCATTTTTTATTGAACAAAAATTGAAATTAACTGCCAGGGTTATTCCGAAAGTAAAAAACAAATGTATACAATTTATGTGTTGATTTTGATTCGTGAAAGAGACTAAAATCCAGCAAATCACTTTTAGAAATGCCTTGTCATATTTTGTTGACGTCATCACTTTTTGCGCATGACGTAATATTTACCTGGCTCACGAGGAGACGGCTGTAAGGGGTGAGGATGCATAGGAACTGGTGTATCCATTATGTTTTGTGGCCTATGGACCGTAACGTCATCTATGTTCTTACTATCTGCACTGTAAGGATCTCCTTTTGCGTTCTTTCGTGGTCCTGCATGTTGACTAGTTTTCCCTTTCTCCACAAAGTCGTCTTCATTTGGACTGAAGTCTAGAAGGTTATCAATGTCCATTTGTCGTCCTATGTAGCCGCTCCGGTTCCGTTTCACTGGTCTTGGTTGTCTATCGTGATGTCTCTGTTGACTTTCATTTACAGTTGGCGAAGACCCTTGGACCAGGTCTGGCATCGGAGGCTGTCGTTGCGGAGTATGAGGTGATGGAGTTGCCTCCATCTCATTGGACAAAAGTGACGTCATTGAATTTGAATCTCTCAGAGTACCGTCATCTGTAACGATAGAATTTATTGACGGTATAGAGGATGCATTACTCATATGGGCAAGACTTTCATTTGAGACACCTAAACTTTTCGGGCGGTCATACTTCCTTGACTCGGCATGAAGTCCTCTGTCATCCAAGACGTCTTCACGCGAACCGTGCCTAGATCTATTGTAAGCATTTCGATCATCGAGAATGTCCTCTCGGGAATTTTGTCTGCTTGCATTTCTACGCTTTGTTGGGGAGTAAGGTACTCGGTTTGGCGATCCATCTCTATTGAATCCAAACGTGGAACTATCGCTGGTGTGTCCACGGTCACTTGTATGTCCGTCGCGTCGCGCTCGTCTTTCTTCGAAAACATCATCTCTAGAACTATCTCGTTGAACTCGCCTCCCTTCCCCTGGTGCTTTCGAGTTTCTATTTCTGTTTGGGGAGTCATCTCTGGAAAATGCATCGGAAGAACTACCACCAGATTTCCTATTCGTATGAGAAGGCGGATGAAGCCCCCGAGAATCGTTTCGCCTCATTCGGACCTGAGATTCACCTTCCGGCTCGTCATCAAGATCGACTGATTTATTCAAACTTGATTTTCTGAAGTTTTTATTCGGAAGTCGATGATCGCAGTCATTACTATCATCGAAAACGTTATCGCTTTGATCTCCTCGGGAACTATATCTATTGTACTGTCTTCGACCTTCATCACGCGAGTACGATGGAGGCTCGTCTATCCTTGAACGTCTGTCTCTACCGCGACCCCTATCGGGTGACACATCGCGACTGGATGAATGTTTAGAGGATTTGGAGGGAGGGTAGTCATGCGCAGAAAAGTACTCACCAGAATCACTTCGAGGGAAGCCTGTTTCTAAATGTCTTACAGGCCCGCTTTGTTCCGGCTCCGTATTATAAGTAGGTTCTTGTGGAGGAAGTTGCTGTTTCCACATATGAACCTTTTCAATACTGTCCCTCAGTGATATTGTCTCCGGCGTTAGGGGAGTCTCACTTTCAGCCGGTTCGTCTAGTAATTCTCTACTCCCATGTCGTCTGCGTCTTTGAGGAGGTCTAGGGTGCTCCTCTGGAGGATGAACTACAACCTCTGGTTCCATCGGCCCATCCAATAATTCCCTACTCCCGTGACGTCGACGGCGTGGGTTGTCATCAAGCATGCTATCCCTTGATGAAGATCTGTGGTAATCTGGCCTCATTTCCCTATCGGATCCTTGAGATCGCCTGGCACTTTCTCTAATTTGAGATCGCCTGTCAGAACGAGAACTTGGACGAGAATCCTCCATCTCGAGCTCATCTTTGGGTGTTTTCGGAGTACTCGTTCTTGGTTGCCGTCTGCGTCGGACCGGTCTATCGTCCTCGGACTCTCCGGCGTTGTCATTCTTTGGAGTATTGTCTCCATAAACAGCCTTTCGCCAGGACCTTTCTCCGGGCACGTCACTCATATTTCCATCATCTTTGTACGAAAATCTACTTGATTTATTAGCGTCTGGTGAGTTATAACTTGGCGACATTGGATTCTGCGCATTAAATTTATCGCGGTATTTATAGAAATTTTCACCCGGTCCGCTCCCTCCTCCTTCAGCCTCCATCATTGCAATGGCAGCAAGAGCTGCTTTCTCACGCATATCGCCACTTCCTTTATTACTACCAAGAGAGCCTCGTCTTGAGCGGCGAGGGGAAGGCTGATCAGAGTGAGTTTGTGTTGCACAGTCAACCATCGACGTAGGTCTTGAATTGCGATATCTACCCTCGCGACGTAATTCGCGACTTAGCGGTCTGATTCGCTTCGTTTTTGCAATTGATTTCACGCGATCACGTCGGTATTGTTTCAATTCCTTTCTCGCTCCTTCATGTTCTGGCATAGGCGACGTTCCTCTAGAAATGAGATAGCGCCCTCTAAATCCATCTTTTTCCGCTTCTGGTGCACTGTCGTCTGTGTCGCTGTCTGTTGGTATTACCTCCTTTCTAGGCGGAGGAGGTTTAATGTAATCACGTGACCTACGCCTTTGATACGGGTCGTATTCAGCTTCAGATGCCCTGGATTGCTGCCTTTCAAATTTACGTGATACAGGAGGCGATGCCTCGGAGGTGTATGCAGAATATGGTGAGGCACTGCTACTATAATCATATCTCGATCTATTACTAACCGGGGAACTTTCCCTACTAGCAGCGCCATAGCTCCTGGATTTTGACGACCCGCGGTCATAGGAACCGTAGGACCTCGAACTGCCACCATAATCGGATAAGTATCCCGATCTCGTGTAGGGATCGGAGCTCGTGCTTCTCACTGAGTACTTATCGTATCCGTAATTGTCACCACGCCCTTGTGGGCTACCTCTGCTGCCTAGTGGGGTGTACATGTCTTGTCGCCCGCGACTTTCACCCGCCGAAAATCTTTTGATTCTATCTTGCACCTGACTAGAGTACGGGGAGTTTGATCCCCCGTACGGACTGCTTCCCCCGTATGAGTATCGGTTTGATGGCTGATAGCCTGACGTCTGATAACCGGAATTTGAAGGTTGATAACCACTATTCGAAGGTTTTGACGACTGGTAACCACTATTTGATTGTTGATAACCACTATTTGAGGGTTGATAAGCAGATGAGTATGATTTGTTTTGTGACCCGTATGAAGGACTTAAATAGTTACTCCCGGTCCCTCCTGATCCGTATTTGTTGCCTGATCCATAACCTTTGCTTGTTCCCATATTATCATATAACTGAAAAGAGAGGAAAACGAAAAAAAAAACGAAATTAGACATTGGTAATCAAAGAAAGGAATGCAAATTACATATGTATATGTTATACACGTACTCGTTAGATATTGACCAAATATTCTTGTTACTAGCAAAACGGTCTTGTTACTGAATTCTTCATTAACACTAAGACCCAACTGTTCATCAGCTGATTAAATTTTAAACCTTGGTTAAATATAACCAAGGATTGAAATTAAGCCAAGAAATAACATCTGCTATTGAAATCCGATGAAAAGGTTAAGGTGAACTTTTGGTCTAAAACACCTTTTTATTCTAGAAATTCGACCAAGTTCTGAGACCCCTTAATTGTATTTCTCAAAAGTCCAGCCATATTTACACCTCGATTAAATTTAACCAATTAACAGTACAAGTTGAGCATCTGGGTCCTGTCTATTTTGACAGGAAATGTATTAACCTCGTCTAAAGTAAAGATCTAAATGACTTTAATTTCGTGTATGACATATATGTCAATGCTTTAATGACGTATTTAAATATTTCACTTCCATTTCATCTATTGGCGAATTCATTGGAAACGAATAATTATGGAGATACAACGTGTCGTTTTTGTAGACCAAAATAAAATCGCAGAAGTACCAAGGTAAGTTCAGATATCCAAGTCCCAACAAACATGACAAGCTGAGGAAGAATAACGGTATCAATGTGGGAAACAATTGCAAGTCCCTAACGAGATAGGACCAGGTGTCCTGGAGGAGTCAGAGTACCCTGTTGGTATGCCGCACCCGTCACGTCACATAAATGTGATGAGAAACTGCATGTAGCTCGAAATATTTTTTTTTAAAATTTTGTATAAATTTCTGCAACATTTTTAACGAAATGTAAAATAAAATAAAAAACAAGACAACAAAGAAAAGAAAAAGAAAACATAATTGAAAAGAAAGAATATAAGTACTATTTAACATTATCGAAGAGGTGACATCTGTTTACGTAATGACATTCCAATTCGGTCTAAACAATTACTTTCGTTTATACAGCAACAGCGGATTTTGTGTATAATGTTTGATAAATAACATAGATACGGTATAATGTGTCTGCAAATAACGAATCTGTTTGAAACAATGTATTTCGTAACTAATCAATGTGAATTGCTGTAGTTAATCATTTAGTACGTTTAATAACAGAAAAGCTTTGAAAACAATTTTCTTACTAAATGAAGATTAAAAGCGATTTTTCAGAATCTAAATAACTAGTTTAAAGAGTTAATTTATTTCTTGTTAAAGTCCCTATAAAGTTAAACAGTGATTTTATCTTTATAAAGACCAGCGTGTCGTGATTATGTCGATAAGATATGTAATATATTTGTGAGTGTTTCGTAAGAATAAAAAGTAAAAACAAACATTATTTGATTCTTTTACAAAACCATCAATTAAACTCTAAACTAAGAGTTTACTGAGATAAGGTATCGAAGGTCTATTGTCGAACTACGCCATATTGGTGAAAACCAATCATTCATTCCAATTATCTATTAGTAGCATTTGTATAAGTTCAAAGTGTATTATTATGCGGAAAAGAAAAAATGAACACTCACCAATAAACGAATAAAACAGAGTATAAATATTCCAATTTACAATGTCTGTTTTTACGAAACTGTGGTATATTTTTGTGATATTACAAACTTGGAGGGCGCTGTACTTATGTCATGTTTTCAGCTACGCATCATCTACACCAAAGTTGCAAATGTTTCCCCTCTTAAAACTTTCTTTTTACACGATACTGTTCCTAACTTTCAGGCTATGCGTGTTTTTCTATTAAGTGGAACTCCTTCACCGGGAGTCAGTTCTATAAATAGCCAGACAGATGATCACAGAAAACGTGTATCATCAGTCTCAACAACAAACTCTCTAACCACAACTTGTGTTCACACATTTTCAGGGAATGGTTTTGAACGTATCGCCTAATGGTTTATCAACCTCCATTTTTCTCTCAAGATCTACAGAAAACCCAGATGTATTGCGAGTAGTCAGTTCAAATTGCGGAATAGGGAAAATCAAAAGGTATCATAAATTCCACTCGCCGCATTAATTGTTTAAAATTTTAAAAATGTATTAAATCGTTTTTGATATTATGAAAAAAATATATAGGAATTTAAGTTATTAAGTTTCATCTTTGTTTCAGATGCACGAATGTTTTTGAGTGATGCGATATAGGTTAGGTTTGCAGTGTGCACTAATTATCTGAGGAACTTTTGCCTTGTTAATGTTGTTCTCTATTTTATAGGCAAAAGGAAAAATGAAACAAGGCCCCCTACGAAGAAGAAATCACGAACAAGTAGTGGTTACTTATAATTAATACCAGTGTGGTATGACTGTTAGTGCATTATTGATATACCAGATGGGCTAACAGGGAGTACAGTTCACTATGGGTGCCATTTAGATAGCAGAAAGATGTTCTATAGAAGAGTTATCACGGCGTGGGAGGACATAATGATGCGATCTTTAACCCTGGCCATCTGCTAATATATATGTCTTCTATAATCACACACAGTATACATATACACCTTCATGTAGTGTCATATAAAGTGAAAAGAGTTAGACCTAACTGCGAAACTTAAGCCAGTTGGCATTTTGTTATAGTTCTATAAGGAGTAGATTCATTAGTGTAAGCCTGAATTCATTTTAAAAAAATCACCTTATTCCATAATTATTGTTTTCATTTTGCATAAAACCAAACAAAGTTTTGATATTCATAAAATCAAAAATTTTCCTGTGTATGAAATCAGGATTGATATTTTGAATCAGAAATCGACATAAAAATTGCTAAGAAAATAAGAAACAATTTTCACTGGAAGACATAAATATTTTCATCACTATTATCAGCAAATTTGAAAATTTAAACACATAAAAAATGGGTTTGTTTCACTATATTTTTGTAAAATTTTGCGATTATCTGTTTAAATTTGGTATTCCATGAACATTGAAATATCGTTGAGTTGATATAAAGCAGAAAAGGAAAATTGGAATAAGTAAACACCTTTGTCATATGGCTATACAGTGCATACATATGTAACACTTTAAAATGCGGATCAAACAAAAATGTCTCAATGATACCTTTCAACGTTCTCCAATAAATCGTGGCTACTTATATTTTAAAACTAACGGATGGAGAGTTATTGACTCTGACAACTGGGCTGGGCACCATAAAACTTGTGAATTTACTTAAGTCTGAAAGATTCTCAAATCCAGCTCATCCTGAATTCTGGGCTGGGCACCATAAAACTTGAGAATTGACTCAAGTCTGAGAATCCAGTCTCTCAGCCAATCAGAATTCAGGACGAGCTGGATTTGAGAATCTTTTCAGACTTAAGTAAATTCATAAGTTTTATGGTGCCCAGCCCTGATTGGCAGAGAGACTGGATTCTCAGACTTAAGTCAATTTTCAAGTTTTATGGTGCCCAACCCTGACCACTGCTGTATGAAAAAACCCCAAGAAGTGGCTCTTTCTCCAGCATTACCTCTATAGCAAGCAAAGGAAGTTGTGAATTGAGAAAAACCTACAACATAATACCACAGTAACCGTATTTTACACAAATACATGTATAAGAAAATGAATATAAAACAGAGATCAAATGATACACACCGAGCCAAAAGTGCTTCTGTATATTACGAAATAATACAAACAAAACAAATTTATATTGTTTGTACATGCGGCAAAAACTTCAAGACAGATTCTCTTTATCGTGGCGAGTGAAGATGAAGTCAGGCTTGATGTTATAATGCGTACATTGTAATACATTAAAATATCAAGTCTGTGGACTTTTATAGCTGCTGCGCAAATACATGCAACTCATCAAATGTTCACGTATTATGTCTTGTGTACTGTGTTGTTTGAGTTCAGAAATGTCATCGGAGTCGTCTTGTCAGCGTCAGACAATGACATTTGTATTGCGCAAATTCGCACGGGACTTGTAATGATTTTGAATATATATCGATTGTAAGTTTACAGTGAAAACCTCGTATATCGAAGTCCTGATATATTGAAATCCCACTTGAAATATGAAATTATTTCCATTTCCGTCCAAATTACGGCACTCTATTAATATCTTAACTAAGGTATTAAAAAGAAACTATGAAAGAAGAATTGATTGATATACGGTTTCAATACATCAGGGTTTGGCTGTATTTTTACACATACTTATCAAGCAGTACTAAATAAGATACATATCACATATGTTCAATAAAAGACAAAACAAGCTGACAGAAAATTGTACTACTGACAATTTATATCAGTATTTTAATTTCGTTTTATAATTGAATTAAATGTCTAAGTTTTGTTCCTGCAGCCGGCATGGAGAGATGCGAAAACTTGCCATGCTAAACGAAAAACAGCTCTAAAGAACAACATGTCCATTTCTCAAAATTTTAAGCCTGATGCAGGCTTTGTAAAGTTTTGCATGCGCATAAGATTCTATCATATAAGGTGATGAATCTTTGACATACATTTAAATCCTTAAAACAAGCGGACCCCAGTAAAGATAGACTTCAGAGTTTATCTGTACTATAAACCACTAATTCAAGAAATCAAACCTGTACTCATTCACTCCTCAGAAAGACTTACTATTACTAAACGTATGTTAATCATCTACCGCCAGCATTGATACAGTGGATGAGAACTTACTGTAGGAAATGAATATACACCTGCACTTGTGATACTGCTAAGTATAACCCTTAGTTATGGTTTCCCTTTCTCCTTCTGTGTCTCAAAATTTTAAATATAAAGTGAATAAAACACTCAAGTAACTTGTTCTCAAGTAAAAATAAATATGCAAATATAATGTACTAATGCAATTAATAGATTTGTATTTAATTAACCCTTTCAACCCCAAGTATCAGAACGGTATACTCTTTTATGTTGTCTTAGACCAGTCCATTTCGGTCTGTGGTGTTGAATGGGTTAAAAAGTGCAACATTGCAAGTAAGACTTTTTGAAGCGACTTACGAAAAGTTGTCAACTTCTCATAGTAAATGGTACATGTATGTATGTACATTGTAATTTATTGATTATAAGATTAAACACATTTGAGTTTTT
Source organism: Pinna nobilis (assembly GCA_016161895.1). Lineage (NCBI taxonomy): Eukaryota > Metazoa > Mollusca > Bivalvia > Pterioida > Pinnidae > Pinna > Pinna nobilis. Next base: position 9,366 of record JACSZP010027104.1, read on the forward strand.
CCTGTAATATTTTAAGCGAACTTAAGAATCTAACAATTTCAGACATCAGTTTACTAAAAAAAAATTTCACATGCAGGGAATTTCAGAATAAAGACTATAACAGCTATATGTATTGAAAATCTAAAATGAAATATTTTTAAATATAACTACGGGAAGTAGAAGATACCAAAGGGCATTAAAATGCAAACTTCACGACAGGCAAAGCATGACCAAAACAAATAAAGAAAACACTACAAATAGTAACAAACAGAGTTACGCTTTAGAATATAACCGAACAGACATATGCAAAACATAAATGTACAAAGTCACTGTAAAATTATTTGCATAACTACTGCATATAACATATACATTTATGTTTAGTCCTAAAAAATCTTCATCAAATAGAAAAGATTATTAGAAACAACTCAAACAATGCAGAATATAGCATTCGGATCAAGTAACTTTCAATGCTTCAAGAGCAAAAGCAAAAGTAATGAAATATTAGCAATACAACCTGCACTTCTGTACTCACTCATGGGCTAAATACTAATTACAACTCCTAGTTTATATATATAGAAGCAAAACAAAAAGGGGAAATATAGCAAATAAAAGCAACACGACGGTAAACAAAACAATAACAACAACAAAAATAAAACAACAACACAGCCAAAACAAATAAATTGTCGAAATTATTTTGAAATGGCAAAGATAAACAAACCTATATTGTATTATCAATAGTTCTCCCGAGTTTCTAAGAAATCCTGTTCTAAAATCCCCGTTAGTTTCTTTTCAGCTTCAATTTTCCATGATGCAAAAAACTACTTTTTCCCTTTGTTAGTAATAACCATTCGTCTGTCGCCGTATCTCAAAAACATTGTTATATACGAAATGAACTTATGTTTTGCCTTGTAAACCAAGACTGACGTGAAACGTAATTAGCGAATGAAAAAGTTGGAAAGAAAGATTCTTGGAGTGCGAGGGCAAATATTACAATTAAAGACGAGAGTGACTGAAGCAATCTGTTATCTGTCATGGTTGAGTTTTAGCAAAATATTCATCAAAATTTAGAAATAAGAATTAACTTTGTAATTATAAAGTGGGTGGAACATACCCTTGTTGAGTGTCTGAAGCTGACGTTTGTATACATTTGTGTATCACATTTGCACAGTTCTTTCAGTAATTTCGCATAAAACACTCTTCAAAAATTTAGTTTATAATGCTTTTGCATACGTCTTTGGGATGAAATATGTTTACGTACTTCATTTGCAGATGTTCAGACCAAATACATGTGTGTGTATGTATTGAAATTCCAGTAAAACATAAATAACTTTAAATCTGTAATACATCAACTTTACAAGAAGTACAATATGGCACTAGCGGGCGTACACTCACGAGCTTTAAGAAAAGGAACGCCATTGAATAGAAGATCACGAAACATCAAAAGGGATTATCATCTAATAAAAAGGAATATACTTTTTTCGCAATCTCACGTAGCAAAGGGCAGCATGCATGTCGGGAAAATGATACCATATATCTAGAACAATCCTACACGTACAAAGTTGGTACCTTTTCATGTTTATTTCTGTCGTCTGGTGTTGTATAGGGGTAATGCTCGCGTAATGCATGTGTTTATTTACCAGCGATTACAATAGATACTTGCAATAACAAGTGAAAGGAATAATCTTTCCATCTTAGACTCTATGTTGGATGTATGTCTGGCAACGGACAATAGAGTACCGCTAGGTTTTTAAACCGTATACCTCATTTTGTATAGGTCAATGCAGTTATAACGATAAAAATAAAGTAAACAAAGTTTAATTTTAGACTTGTTAACTTTGAAAAAAACTCATTGGGAGACTAAGTTATTCCATCTTAATGGAAGACTAAATTTTACTAGGAATTGATAAGAAAGTTCAAGTTTTCATGGGGGAAAATTAATTTTTCCTTAATAATATCAAAGCTTACCCGCGATCATGCGAGGACACTTCGCTAGCGCGATATTTGAATGTGACACTGACATGAACATTGCTATATTGCTGCATTTTAATGTGCAATCTCAGTGTGGATGATTCATACGGAATCGTGCGTCGCGAAAACCGAAATTCGCGAACATTACTGGATTTACGGTATGTAGTATATAATTGATGTTACGTTATATCGCTAATTTAATATTATGTTTCGTTTACAAATTTTACCTCAGAACTGACCATACTTCATCCTATCATGATACGACATATCCATGAGGATAAATGAAACTGAATTTAAACTGAAAGTAACTCCAAAGTTTCATTAATATGTCATTCTTAGGGTAGAGCACATTAGGTAAGTATTTTATTTTACGAGACAGGAAATCTGGGTAATTACGCAAAAATACAATTTCCGCGAAAAAATACGAAATTTATTTTACTCCCAGTCAATTTTGAACAAGATTATTTTGAGATCATACGGACTCATTGTAAGATATTTTATAATATTCTGTACAATATTCTTTGCAAACACATCTCTGTATCAAATTAGACGGATAATTCAAAATTAATGCATCTCAAAAGCGAAATGAGAATACAGAACATCTAGAAATAGAACATGACATTAACACATGCTTAAATTTTGTACTGCTCATAGTCTCCTGAGCTACACGAGATGTAGTTTTGGTTTTAATCATGGAAAGGTATAACACATGCAATATAGATAATAGGTAAGTTTCTAATTATTTCTTCTGGCCTGCATCCAAGGTAGCTATGGCAACCATCATCAACCACAAACTGTTTACACATTTGACTCAGCGATAATGTAGAAAACAGCCAGTAGGAAAATATAGGACAGGCACAATCAACAACTACCAGAATGTGAGAGGAAGACAAAAACATTTGTCAGTCTGGCTGTTGTGATGTAGTTACGTCCCACTCAAGAGTCATTAACTCATAAGGAGACATAAAAATGCATGGGAAGGTCCTGTACTCAAAATAGGATTATTGAGGGATTTCCAACAGAGGCCTTTTGTGAAACGGGACCTCGTGATTTACTGTTTCATAAGAAGGATAGGAAAAACCCACTGCCTCCTCAAGAGTCTGACCCGGGGCCATGATGGTTCTATGTCAGACTCGCAAATTGAGGGGAAAAATTAATACATTTTCTTTATAAAATGTCTGCTACATTATCATATACATAATTTTTATTTTAGAATTAGAATTTGTTATATTATATGAATTGAAATAAAATTAAAATGAGTATTTAAATCATTTATCTGATGGTTAAATTTGAACCTCCGGTTGAATATAATAAGAACTTACATCAGACCTAGAGTTAAATTCTGTTGGTTAACATTGGTCAATTGAACCTTTGTTTATCTACTTATAAGTTTTAAGAAATTCGACCAAATACTGGGACCGGTTATCATTGGTTAAAGAGGGTCAGTTATATTCCAACCTCAGTTACATTTCACCAATAGAAGAACAACTGGACCCAGATGTTCCTATGGTAGAAATGTCTGGAACAAAAGCCACGTTGAATCGAGTGCAATGCAATTATTTTGACACGTGAAAGTTAAGCCGGAAATGGAAATGAAAAGATGACTAGAAAATTTTATGCATAATCCCGAAGAATATTTTTTCCAGATATCTATATAATGTTCTATCACTCTTGTACGTTAACGGTTCCTTAATGAGACTTACATCGTAACAATGGTAGGGATGCTGGCACCTTCGGGACTCCTGATGCCATCCCGCTTTGGATGGGTAATTGCTTATTGCATTGTGCAGTTTTTTTTGCCAACTTGCTTTATACATGTATACGAATTGGCGTTTCGAATTTCTCGGTACTTAGTTTCCATCTGTACATAGCTTGTTATTCTAACATTAAGACCTTTCCCAGTATAAAGCCATTTGCATTGACATTACTTTAACAACTGCTTACCATTTCTAAAAAGGATCACATGATCAAATGGGACACGTGGGATGACGTCAGACTGGATTCGTTCTATGCTTACTAAACAAAAGCAGAAGAACAGCTGATTATGATATATTTTTGCGTTGGACCACCTTCTCATCAAATAAACAATCGAATTATTATTTCATAAAGTACTAGCCAGTAATAAGTTCCAGACTACTTTTGAACTTTTTACCTGGTTTTAAGAATTATCTATGTATGTCTATTTATGTTTTTATAATTATTATCATACACAGGAACAGGAAATCAGGATGATTTTCTCCTGTGATTTAGTTCATTTCTTAGTCGCACCTTTTAGCTTCTTATGGTACTTTCCTGTATTTACTGTCAGTGATATATTCCTTATGTGAGTTACCTGCACACATATATCAACTAAGGACTAAGATTCACATCGTGAAAAGGAAAAGGCCATCGGTCTCACAATTTATTTAAGGAATGGACAAACACGGACCCCTGGATAAACCAGAGTTGGGATCAGGTGCCTAGGAGGAGAAAGCATCCCGTGTTGATCGGTCACATCCATCGTGAAACGGAGTGATCCGTAGTCAAAATTAGTGTGAAAAGAACGGCCTAACAATCTTTATGAAACATGTCAGACATCATTTGACCCAATGATAGGCCGTATCGGCAAACATACAAATACACGTACTCCTTCATTTACGCGCATAAATGTTAGCGTTCTGTTTGAAGGGTGCTATCTTCACCCTTTCAGTTTCTAATCAACTTCATTTAAGCATATTGTCTATTTCTACATTTGTCTCCAAAACTATAATATCGAAATTATTCATTAAGGAAACACGTCAGTGTTGCATCGTGCATGTAAGTGTCACGTAAAGATATCATTTTAGCGATTTAATGATTCAAAATGAAACAAAACAACATTTTCATGAAAAAATGTAGAAACAACGGAGTTATAACATACCGGTAGTAACGCATAGAAACATAAGGACGGATTTAAACATCTTATATTAACTACATGTGGTAATATTCATAAACACTAAAGAAAAAGAGTTATCTTAAAGAATGTCAGTCTTGTGAGAAATTAATATTTAGATATTCGTTGTGTTTATGATGTCTATATTGTGAGTTGCACACACCAGCTTGCGCCTTAGCGGTAGTTATAATCAAGGTCAATCAAACATCGTGTGCGGGAGGCGCATCAGGTAGATTTCTCCTAATATCTAACAAAAGTAAAACAAGTAGTAATCTGTACAGGGACCAATGAGTCGGAAAATCAAGATGGTCTTAATTGGACAATCATACTATCATAAGACAGTGCCTGTAGTAAGGGGCGATAACCATGTTAAGTTAGAGAAGATAAGACGCATTTGATCCATCTAATTTAGATAACCAACTCTGATAAAAAAAATAAGTCAAATGAAAGATTGAGTTCACTATCTTTCAAAATTGGTAACTTGTACCTTTTTGTAGACATTGAACTCTAAAAAATGTAGATATCTACAATTATATGGCTTGAAAAGACATCTCCTTGTAGCTGAATAACAAGAACAATTCGATGTAAGTTGCAAAGCTTTCTACACATGATATTTCGTACGTCTCCTATTTGGGTTGAAAAGTACCTCGGAACTATGAAATTAGAAATTTGATTTAAATCCAGCATCTTATTTCTTAATAAAATGTAGTGTTAGGTCAATTCTTATTGTGTGAGAAATTTTACTTTTTGTTTTTACCTGGGCTCCCTGTGACAAAGCAATACTATATGATTGAATAAAAGTGAGCGTAGTGGTAGGGAAAAAACGTCAAACCAAAGAAAACAAACTCAGCTCCGATATATGTGACCTGTATTTGTTGACTGTTTCTGTCCAATATGACTCAGTACATCAAATGTAGCTATATATATCTGAGAAAAGATTAAATCATTTTCATCGGAACATTTGAAAGAACTACCTGACAGGAACTTGTAGTTAGTTTCCCAAAATAAAGGCTATGACATCAACTGGCATCGAATACACAATGCCGTACTTTAAATAAGGACTATGCTAACACTAGATTAGAGCAGAGGTGAAAAAAGAAAAGATTGACATACGCTTGTATACCGGTAATCTTTTATCATGGATGGACTTGACGACAAAAACACCTGATAAGTTGCCAGAGGAACTTTATGTATCAAAAATCACATCAGTAAGTCGATAATAGTGTTCGCTAGCTTAATCGATTTGAAAAAGTAAAATATTTTGCTCGTGATGTGACACAGTAAACCTACTGAAATGGCTAATAAATACGGAAGTTTGTTTTCTCATTTCCAATTTTAAATTTGGCTTTTCCACTTCTACTCTTGCCATTTGAGCTATTTTCGATGTTATTCTAGAAAATTCAAAATTAGATGATGGTTTTTCTAACAGTATTATTGGATATAAATACAAGTACCTGAACCCTTTGATCCAAGAGGTTCACAACGCAACGTGTTCCGCCCACTGATCGTTGACGCTGTTCCATTATTGGTATTTCTGACAAGAAGGAATGGGTGGGAAAAGCGTGCAGTTAACGTGATTTGGTATGCAACGTGACTTCTTAAAACCTATGTCACACTTTAGGACAGCACATGCAGCCCCATAATGACTTCCTATGTTAAGCAATCAATTGGGGAAATGCTCATTATATGACCTGGGTGTGGAAATTGCTCATTTCTGATAGCCAGGGTTCTAAAGGTTAATAACTTTCCGTGACTTTGATGTGTATATTCATTTTTTATACCTTAACTATTTTTATATCTTTACTTTGTACATCAAACAGTTCTATCAATTTATCTTAAATATAATTTGTTTGGTTTTAGCCAGTAACGAAGCCAACTCTCATATCAATATGGAACATGGCTATATCGATAAGAGCTCTTACTGTCTGAGATATAGCCAAACAAACAAATACTTACTATAACCATCTACAGTTTTGAAGTTTAGCAGGACTTTAACAAAGTTAAAACGTATCTTAAATGCCAATCAATTCTAATAAGTAAATTTATCCACTATCAGAAAAAGACAGATAGCTAATCTAAATAAGCTTTGATAGTATGCACTCAAGAATTGAAATATACAAGAGAAGTGCATTAAATCAGACGAAAGATTTGGACAAATACATGCCAAGCGCTAAGATATACTGTTACAAAGTGTTCATTCTGAAGATAGAATGAGGTGGTAATGTTTTGCAGACTTTATAAATGACGACAAATTTTATCTATATTAGATGTTAAAATATCTTGGGATGTAACGTTTAATGTTTAGCAGGGGGTTCTGTATACCTGAACATTTTTGCGGTCGTTTAAATTTCACTATTTTCCTCTTTGCATGAGAAGGCGAATTATAATTGAACACGAAAGCTCCTGGCTGATCGATTTGGTTGATGTTGTTGTATTGTTGTTTAACGTCCCACTCAAGAATCTTTCACTCATATGAAGACGTCATCATGTGCAGGTGAAGGGCAAAAAATTTTGCCTGTGCTCGGCACTTATGACCGTAGAGCAGGGAGGGTTCTTTAACGTGCCAACACCTACTGTGACACGGGACCTCGGTTTTTACTGTCTCATCCGAAAGACAGGGACGGCCAACCGCGGAGTGGCGTCTGCGGG
>JACSZP010027105.1:918-16305 GCA_016161895.1 Pinna nobilis
ATTGTAGGTCAGCCCCCCCCCCCCACAAAGTCAAATTGCTTCCGCCGGGCCTGTTTGTTATAAAGATGCTTTAAGCTTCTACGTTTTGCATAATTTCCGGAAATTAAACCAGTCAATTTTGGTGCAATCGTGTGCAAATAACACCATCCTAAAAAAGTAGACCCACCCACACCAACTTTGTACCAAGGTATAGTGGAACCTCACTGAAAGACCACCTTATTTTAGAAGACCACCTTACTAATCAGACCACTAAAGACCTTCAAATTTAAATCTCTAGTCTCTAGTTCTAGTCCATTTCAATCTCTCTTAAGAGACCACCTCAATAATAAGACCAATTTAAGTCAGTCACTTGGGTGGTCTTGATATCGAGGTTCCACTGTATAAGTCCGTCAAAGGTTTGGTTAAACCAGAGACGTATATAAAACATATAATATGTGTTATATACGTCTCTGGTTAAACTGCTGAAGGACATGGCCAATTCGATACTTGAAAAGTTTATTTTGCATCAAATAGCATTTCTGATCTTTGCATACTGACCAGTAGCTCCTTTTACATAGAATCTTGCGATAAAAACACACGTAAGTCGTAATTTTATGGAATTTGGATATGTCCCCCTTGTCCTTGTCCGAAAATATGTGACACGACGGGTGCCGCGCGGGGAGCAGGAGTAGCTTACCCTGCCGGAGCACCTGAACTCACCCCGGTTTTATGGGGTTCGTGTCACTCTTTTGGGGGGGGGGGTACATGTCTTGTTGCGTGGATTGCTGTTTGTGTTATTGTCTCTTTTCGTTTTTGCCATGGGTTTGTCTTTCTTTCTCAATTATTCAGTATTGTCCCCTTAGGATCTTCAGCTTCCATCTTTTTATACATATTTTTTTTTTTAGTAGTTAATACATGTAATTGATTTTATTTAAAAAATGTATAAAATATGATGAATTGAAAAATTGCTCACTTATACTTACGGGTGATTTTGATCGTAAGATTTTGGTGAAAAGGACCACATAATTTTCCATCGGGAAGACTTTCTTTCGTAAGCGAAGCATATTCACTTCTGCTCCGTATTCGTGTTTGGCTCTTCTAATTTGTTTTCCTTCCATGTTTCCGGCAAAATTTTTACGGTATCATGCAAGCATTGTCGATGTAATTCGCAAAAGTGATTTTCTTGGTTAATTATTTTTCAGCAGTAAGCGCCATGTCAGGACAAGACGAACTTAGTAAGTAGGAGCGAAAGGGTATTAGTTCTGAATTATTCGGTCAGGAAAATTACAAATAAATGTGAGACAGTAAACAGAGTCGTGGCAATGTTTACAGTTTACTTGGTGACTTGTCGCCTTGCGTGCCGGCTACTCTACGGTCAGAAATGCACACATTTAATGCGGTACATAGAACCACCGGAATTACTACTATTCACCGAAATTATCACAAAAATGACCGAAATTACCATTAAAGGGACTGAAGTTATCTCACATTATATGTGTCTCTACATGTATATATCAGCAACTGAACAAGTCACACATGAAGTTTCAAGAAGATTTGAATGAGTTACGACCAGAAAATAATATTTATTTGCCTGCCACTGGTATCGGGCTATAGTTAGCTTGAAGCACAATCATCTTTCTTTCATTTTGTTCCAGTGACATTTTATTACTTTTTTAATTGTATACGTATGATGTGAATTTTAAAAACTTATTTAGTTTCACCAGAGACATATAATACAAATATGTCTAGGATTTCACACATATCTTGATTCCAAAACGTTCATTTCGATCAGAGACATATATAACACAGAGATTGGCAACTTCCCATCTATCTGCTGATTTTTCACTCGCAACGAAAATGAGGACCAGTACCTTTCATGCATTAACACATATGGATTTAAGTTATTAACCGAGGTTTTCCGAACATCGTTTTGAAAGATGTGATTACTATGCTTGCTCGTAATCAGTCAATCACGAATTAGTGAGTCCCTATATAAAAGTATATTTGCAACAAAATGTGTTTTTATACAATTGTAGTTAATGTTAAATTTCTTGAAGCTACATGTAATTGATAAGGTATTCAGCCCTTTAATTACTTTTCTATAAAGCATTAAAAGCTATATTCAAAGTCCGAGACGAGTGTTAAAAATGGTGCCCTTTCGAATTATGATAGATTTATATGCTTACTCGTAATCAGTCAATCACGTTTAGTGAGCCCCTATATTTACAAAAAAATGTGTTTTTTACAACTGTTATTAATGCTTAACTGTTTGAAGCTTATTGGCAAGGTTTTTCGTCCTTTACTTTTCTATAAAAGCCTGATCTTGTCTATGCTAAATTGCTTGAAGCTAATTGGTAAGGTATTTCATCCCTTACTTTCTGTAAAAGCCTGATATCATCTCGATAGTTGAGAGCAATACCAGGTTTGTGATTATGCAGGAGTTCGATAAGCTACGAATCTCTTTGTTATAAACGTCTCTATTTCGATTCATGCTATTTATTGCCCACAGTACCTGTACCAGTGACAAATAATTTCTGTTGAAACATCAAGGTCATACTTCTTACCGGTACAAATCTTACCCAATATCTTCTAGAAACTTTACATGTGAATTGTTGGCATCTAGAATAACACATACTGAGGTAATTTCAGTCCCTTCGATGATAATTTCTGTCATTTTTTAGGTAATTTCGGTGATCCTATATATGTACCCATACCATCTGTTGCGTGAAGGTCATAGCCAGCATAGGTCTGTGGTGTCACAATTAAAGATAATGAAAGCAGACTTGCCAACCATAAACATTATCTATGGGGAGATTTTTCAAACTCATGGAAAGATTCTAAATTTTACTAATAACTGATAGGAAAAATTAAGGTTTTCAAAGAGTAGACATGCATTTTTTCATAAAAAAACTTAAAATTTTGCATGAAAAATAGGGAGTCTCCCTACTATGGGAGAGACTTGAAAGTAAACTACATACATTATGATACATTGTAGGTCAGCATTTATTGTATAATGCATGTATGGTCATAGACACTGCCTATTCAGGGTATTAGAGAATGCAGCATTGATGTGCTTTGTTTCGATTCATTCATTGAAAGTTTTGATTAATTGGCTTCTGAATTCACAATTTTGATATGACGTAATAGCGTAAATGCAGATGGTATATTTTTTATGAATGACAAAATGACACAAACTTTATCAAATACTTAAACAGGAAAAATAGGTAGAGACTGAAATTCTGTTTCATTCAAAATGTTTTGTGAACTCTCAATACTGTGTGAATTATTGATTTCTGCTTCCAGTATTTCTCATGTGAGAAACAATCTGGATTCTACCCGTACACCAAGTTTATTGCTACATGTATTCAGAATCTTTTGAGACACTCTACCAATAAATTTGCTTTGCAAATGGCTGAATGCACTCTCTTTAAGATTGTAGGAAAAAGATGAATTTTATTGGTCCAAGATATATTTTGAAAATATTTTTTAGGTTCTACTTAATTCAGTAATTACCTATATACTTTTAAGAGTTATGACACATATAATTTTCACAAGGTATTGCAAAGTTTCATAAGGACTTAACAAAAGGTACAGAATTACTTTCTCTTTTTTTTGTCTCATAGACTCTTAAAATTTGATTTTCCTTTCACTGAATCACTTGAAAATTTCTCCTTTATTTTATCTATCAATTCCCCCCCCCCCAAATTTTATCAGCAGTAGCTTACCATTTAGTGACTTTCACCAAGTTTTGACTCTAACGGTTTTATAACAATTCAAGCACCCTTTTCAATGAAAAGCATACATGTACATAATCTTGTCCTGAGGAAACAAGGAAATTCTCATTTTATAACATGAAAAAGCTGCAAGTGACAACAACGTATTAGGAGATGTTCCTTGTAAGTTAACAATTACATGTAATCATAATGAAAGTACATGTAATGAAACTTAATGAACATACAACAAATTAGGACTTGGTAATATCTGATTTAGTGGTATTCGGTATACCAAAGCCATACAACAGACATGATGGCATCTAGCTACATGTTATTGAAAGTAAAAACCAAGGTCCCATGTCGATACATTACAGAACCCTCCTTGCTCTACAGCCATAAGTGCAGAACATAGGCAAGATTTGTTACCCTTCATCAGCACATGGTGATGTCTCCATAGGTTAAACAACATGCAAAATGTATTCCAAGGTAATTTTTGTAAAGCTTGTTTATGGATGTTTCTTTCCAAGGGCACCTATCACTCAAATAATTTGATATTACAGGTATACATATATACTGACAATTGACTTCATTGAATTTGCTTTTGTTTGTTTTTTTGCAGGTTTAGTTGAAAGAGTTTTTCTTCGCATTGGTTCTGCTGAAACAGATGAACAACTGGAAGCATCACTAACAAAGTTCTTAACTCCTGTTTTACTGAAATTAGACAGTAAAGATGAAACTGTTCGAAAAAAGGTGAATTTTAGGAAGCATGTACAGTGAAGTTGGTCTATAACGAAGTCAAACGGGATTGACTTTTGCCTTCGTTATAGGCATCCGTTGTTTTAAGCATCAGAATTTACCATTGAGTACTTCTTTTGGGGGATTTTATTCCTCTTCGTCATTGCACCGAATTTGTTTTAAGCTGATTCATTATAAACTGACTCTACCATACATACATACATTTATATTTGCATAGTGTGCATTACAAATGTATTGTCTTTTTTGTAGACATATTTATAGTAGAAAGAGTTTTTCCGTCACTCTGTCATTCCGTCGATCCATCTGTCCCAATATTTTCTCTTCACAACTCCACTTAAACCCTTTGGAGGATGCTAATGAAACTCAGTTATAGTACAATTAATGATCACAGCATGTAGATGTGCATGTGGGAAGGTGTAAGGCTTTATCATTGTCTCTTTGTAATTCAAAATTTATTGCAGGAGTTATGGCCCCTGGATTTAATTTCTTAGTGAGACAGTATCATCTGCCTTCGCAACTCTTCCTAAGCCTTTTGGAGGATTTCAATGAAACTTGGTACAATTAATGATATGAGCTTGAATAGCTATTACTTGTATTTTCAGAATTATGGAGTATTGGCATATTAGCATAGTGATGTGTGCTTTATAACTTTAACATAGCTAGATCATTGATAAATGGTGAAGACATAGTGCTGTTACTAAACATTGATTTTTTTTTCAGGTCAAAATGTAACAATTTAAGTTTCTTTTCTTATTTATTTTTCTGTAGGTGATGGAACTTCTTGTTCACATAAACAAGAGGTTGAAGAGTCGTCCTAAAGTTTTGTTGCCAGTAAATACCCTGATCTCTCAGTACAAAGATCCACAGGCATCTTCAATCATCACAGTCAGTTCTTAGATTTTATCAATCTTAATATCATGTGATTTAAAGTTGGTATTTATTCTGCATCTTCATCTATTTGTGTTTTGTCCTTTTTATGAACTGTTAGTAGCTCCAAAGACCTGATCTTGGTTTGTTAATTTTTGTGCTGTTTGAAGATTAAATGGTTAAGTATGATTCGTGACCAGGCTACAGGATGACTGTTATCCTTCCCATCAGGGCCCAGTTCATTTAACAGTCATATTTTATCCCTAAGTTAAATTTACATGTAACCAAGTAATCAAATAAAATCATAGAAGTGTGTTATTAAAAAATTTGGCAAATCTAACTTTAAGTTCAGCCATTGTCTAAATTCAGATAAAAAAAAATTGAATAAGCTTAAAGACTCAGTTATGTACAATACAATCTTTAAATAAGGTTTATATTATATTTTAACCTTAAACTTAGACAAATTAATGAGGAAATGTAAAAATAAATTGCATTTGAATCATGATTACAGATTTTATGTATACTCATGATTTCCAAATCCAGAATTTAGATAATGCTAGAATTTTACATATTTTACTTATAAGTGCCCAGCATCTGTAAATGACAAGAAATTCAGATGCAAAGTCTAAAAATGTCTATCATTTTGAATTTACTGTCAATTAAATGCTACATCATATTTGTTTCCTAGTTGTTTTTGACTTGACATATACATTTAAAACTTATCATATAGATAACAACTAAGCACCACTTTGGTAGACTACCTCTCTAAATCACTTGATTTGTTTTCTGTAACATTATGTGATACTTACAGGTATATGAGCTTGACAATTTATTCATTCACAGAACTTTTCCATCATCTACATCAGAATGGGGTATCCTCGTCTGGAGCCAGAGAAACGAGCAGAACTTGTGCCGCTGCTGATGAGTTGTCTGGAGGGAAAACCTCAGGCACAGCAAGACAGGTGTGTACTTCCTATTTCATAGTATAAATAGACTCAGGTAGATTTAAGCAGTGTTTTATTGGCAATCTATTATGTCTCCACATAAGTGAAAGGTTCTTGAATGGGGCATTAAACAACTGTAAAACAAAGAATTGAATGCAATTCAATTTGAACAAATTATATTCAGGCAAAATCATAGCCCAATGTACCTAGAAAAGTCATTAGAAATGTTTAGCGTGTTCATTACATGTAGCTGTTCATATTCTCAATTATGGCTGAGTGAAGTGAACTCTAGTGTCAAACAATTGTATCTGACTTAGTAAACCAGGCTTGCATACTCTTAATTAGTAACTAGCATGGTGACTCATCTATTACCATGGGACAAGATGGGAGTGGAATCATGTGTATTTGCCTATGGTATGGTCTGTACAAATGTAGTACATGCTGTTGATTTAACCTATACTTTTTTAACCATAAATGATAAAGCATTGATGTCATGGCATTGTACTATTATTATTGAGGAGACCCTGCCATAAACTCTGTGTTGATATACATTTGTACTTTAGAATGATAACAGTAATGCAGTGGTGATAACAGTAATGCAGTGGTTCCTACTTATATTGATATACATTTGTACTTTAGAATGATAACAGTAATGCAGTGGTACCTACTTATATTGAACCCTGATATATTGAAATCCCACTTAATTTGAAATGAATTTCATTCCTCTGCTAAAATTATTTTATTACTTATATTTATTATACTTATACTTTATATTACCATATATCTTCCTGGTTATTCTGAAAACCCTGTTTATTTGAAAGATAAACTCACTCCCCTTCAGTTTCAATCTACNNCAATCTACCTGGGATCGACTGTATTTAACTCACTTTTCAGAATTTTTGTGGTTGGTTTGGAATAGAAACATAACTGTTTGTATGTTCTGTTGTAGTCTGTTGCTGCTGATGATGCCAGCTCTTGGTCATGTGAAGATGCCCACTGATGTTACAGAGAGGAAGTCAAAATTTGGACTGGCAGATAAGCCAAACACAGTGAGAGTCCTGCTGGACTATACAATGGACATGCTTCTCCTACCTTACAAGTGAGTTATATAAACCAGTTTTTTTTTCCTTTTCGGCACACTTGACAATCTTTCAGTTTTATGGTGGTGGCCAGTTTTTATTGGTGGAGGAGAGAGCCAGGTTACAAATGTACCCGGGGAGAGACCACCAGCCATCTGCAAGTTAACTGGCAAATATAAACCAGGTAAATCAGTAGTATATACTTTGTAAATCAGTAATTTCGAAAGATTTCCCAAAATATTGTTTGTTTTGGGTATATAGGTATTCCACATTTTGTCCGAAGTTTGATATGCTTGGAATTTCACTGCAATATATGTTCTTTAAAGTAGTATTTTAATGTTTGTGTATGGCATGATATTAAGATATGTGAAATTTGTAATATGTTCATTGTTTACTTCTTTCAGTGCTCAAGCACTAGCCTCTCAACAACGACCATCAACAGCTCCTCCTGGTGGTGCAGGGAGTATGTCAACCTTATTACCTCCCCCTGCTATGAGTGACTATGCATTTAGGAGAGTTACTGGTGATAATTCTCTTTCCCCCGAAAATTTGGAAAAAGCGAAAATTGGGATTTTAAAGTTTTTAGGATCTGACATATTCAATGAGGAGGATGTGATATGCCACTATGTTGTAGCAGCATCTGATACTAGACATAGGTTTGTAGTATTAACATTTAATGCAGTAGAGTTTGCAATATGAAAAAGTCATAGTAGTTGGTATGTGCAAAGTAACATGCATATACATGTACTTGTCTGTATGTGATTGTGTTTATTATAATTAGTCTTTTAGAACAGAGTACACATTGTGTTTAAAGTTGAAATTGAATTATAAGCAAACCTACAAAATATCAATAAAAAGATAAATTTTGACCTCCTTAGGTTGTAATGATTCTTTTTCTTGTTCAAATTCTTTTTATGTAATTTTAGATATCTTTGGATTGTAGAACATTCTTATTTTTCATTTCATAATAAATTTTATTATGACAGTGTGGCTACAGCTGCTGACTTAGAACTGAAGAGAGTCCAGGGGTAAGCTTATGTTATATACAGTCAACTCCAAATATAACGAGGTTGAAGGGGGCAAGATATTTGCTTCGTTATGGCCGATCTTCGTTATTTGCATTCACAAAGTAATGCATGGAAAGTGCACTGGGAATAGAAATCACCTCGTAATAACCCGTATCTTGTTACATGTGATCTCGTTATATGCGGAGTTGACTGTATGTGGTCAGAACAATTGATATGCTGAGTAAAGTGTCATTTGAATGTCCATAAATAAACTTCTTGTGTAGGGTAGCCCTGTATGTGTAGCATGTGACTTATATAGTGAGCCAGGCCAGAGAATTTGGTGCAGCTGATCTTACCAGATAGGAAGTATTTGCTATTTCTTAACAAATGATACAGAATTTTTTATGTGGAGAAGAAGATCAATGTTTAGCACAAGTACAAAGCATGAGAATTAAATACATTTATATAGGCTTCTACGCCAGGCAATGAAATTAAAGTGTTATTCATCAGGAAATGTTCTATTAACTGCATTCATTACATTCAAACATTTGAAATGTATTTGACCAACTAAGTGAAAACCATTAGTTTAAAAAAAAGAGTATTATTTTCTATTCAGCAAAAAATATAAAAGTAAAAATAAACAAATTCATTTAAATGATAAAGTCTTCTCTTTCACCACCCAAAATATGATAAATACATGTACCATTTTGTCTATGAAAATATGATCTTTGAAGAAAAGACATCCTTCAGAAAGATACTTCATTTGAATACCAGCTCTTTTTAAATAGGTACATAGTATTTACTGGTATCATGAACAAATAATTTTATGTAACATATGTTCCATGTCAGAACCATGTGATAATTAAACCATTGTCCTTGTACTCGTTTTATGTCTCATAAAGTAGTACATTTAAAGCACCGCTTGGTCCTAATATGTGTTCAAATCATAAATACCAGAAGAAAATAAGAGGATTTTAAGGACACCTAATTAGGAATAAATGGTTAATTTATTCAGTTTGGAAATTTTGTATGACAGCCAATTTGATGAAATGGCAAATTTCCTGATTTCTAACATAACACAGCTATAGTGGTAAGAGTGTACTGTTCATGATTGGTGCTAATTATTTTTTATCCTATACAAAATTCATATAGTATTTCTACATGATTCCACTTACTTACTTCTTTTATCAAACTGTTTTGCACATTAAATCTGACAATTGATTTGTTTATTTCAGGACAATTGACTGGAACAGCTCAAGTATTATTAGCAGGTTGTACTGTATTTTTCAAGGGACAGTGGATGTCAAAGGTCAGGTATGTGTGTTGGGAGTCTGCAAGATTCACAACTGATGGATATGAAGTACACTAAAGCCTACTGTATCACTACCCATTTACAGTGAAACATATTTCCGGAAACCACCCTTGTAGCCACAGAAATAAGGTTCTCATGACAGGTGGTCTCACATGACAGGTGGTCTCACATGACAGGTGGTCTCGCATGACAGGTTTTATTCATACAAATACTTAAAAAGATTTTTTTATAAGTGTTCTCTCAAGACGGGCAGTCTGTCAAGTCAGGTCCCACTGTTTTAAGACCTAGTCATGAAGACTGCTCTTTGCAGTTCTAGTTGTACCATTTGTGTGTAAATCACCCCCTATACAGCAAGTATAGTGCTTTAGTTTTTTTTAGTTGTTTCCTAATGGGGTCTACATGTATATTTTGTACACATTTCGCTGAATATTTGTTCCGTGTATATGAAAATGCGGACAGAGGATGCTGACTTGTTTCACAATGCATGTAATTTGGATATCCATTCAAACCTGTCTTAAAAGACTAGGTGAAGTGTCAAAGATCAATAGGATGCTGCTATGATGTGGTTGAAATATTGTTGAAAGTGATATTTTAAAAATAGAACAAATACAAAAAAATCAAAATAAACATCTGGTAATTTAAGCAGTCTTAAGTCCACCAAAATTCAAAATACTGATACTTGTACTTGTTTGGTTAGCAAATAACTAAGTAATGGAGGATTTCATGATTACCAGAGTGGCATATTAAAAGTATTTTTATCTTCACAGAATCCAACAAAACCAGATTTGAAAAGAAAACCAGCCTGTACACGAATCCGTCTCAAGATTTTTCCATTTTATCTCAAATCCCGGGAGGCAGCTTGTGTGTTTCCTTCTTGTATACAAGTATGTACTAATTTGTCTTTACCAATTACACTGTTTACACAAAATATGATATTTATTTTAATTTAGCTTGCAGGGACAAAGGAGTTAATGCCACACTGTGGGTGTCATGGTCGTTGTTGGCAATGGGTTCCATAGAACAAAACTTTAACCTAGATTATATCTAACTATAAAGATTAGGATTTGATATTTCACATGTTGATTCCTTATGATTTGAGCTTTCATTTACAGTCATGGCTTTTGAGATAGTGACCTTGACGCAGTGACATTTACCTACTTTTGGAAATGTTTGACCCCTTTTTTATAACCATCAACCAGCTTTGTTTTCTTTTGACAGCACTTTTGTTATACGTAGCTTTCAGTCCTTAGATTGTTGTCTATGATCCTGTCATTTAACAACCCATAGTTCAGTTGTGGGTATATAAGTCTTAATGCCAGTTTGCCTGTCCATCTGTACAAAATTATGTTCTCTGCTGCAGCTGAAATGTTTGCATTAATTTTCATTCAAATGTAATCCACAATTGAAATGTGTGTTTTAAATCTGATTCTTAATTATCCCATCAAGGTCAAAATGTGTCAGCTTTCCTGCAAGGGATGTAACTGTACATGCCTCTTTAGAACTTTCATATATTTTGTTTATGAGATATGCAGTTAATTTTCCTTGTACAGCACCTGAAATTATGATAGATGTAATGTATGGTTATCAGTTCAATTTTCAGCTATTATTGTTAATCAACATACTGGATGTTGAAAATGTCAATGTTCAAAGTAATTTTAATTCACTTTGATTTGTTGAACTTATTGATTTACCTTTGTTCATACCTTATGGTGAACAGTAGATTTGTATGATCTTATTTGTTTTCACAGGTGATATTTGACTGCTTGTATGGTCAAAACACAAACAACAAACTGAAGAACATGGCTGTTCAACTTGTTCATCATGTCAGCTTATTGTAAGTGTATGACAGAAACTTTTTTTTCACTAAAAAAGCTTACAAACAAAATCACTTGTATGTTATGAAATTAAGCCTATTGAAATTTGAAAATCAAGTCCCTGGATACACAAAATGGTATACTTTGCAGAGTAATAGTATACCAACAAAAAACAGAGATCCACCTAAAACAGAAGATGAAAATCCTAGTGTTCTACATTTGTTTTGGCAATGTTTGTATGGTATGATTACGAGTGTCTAAACAGTGACAGCATCCTGCTCTAAAATCCTTTAGGTCACGTAATTTAACTACCCATAATACAGCTATAGTTTGCCCATGACAGAAAATGTTACATTACTTCCCCTCGTAGTCATGTTGCCATGGCCTAATTGAACATTAACAAAATATTTATGAGTGTCAATAGACAATATGCTTGCTAAAATAATCCTTATTAGAATTCTAAAAAATGCATTATTTTAAATGTTATAAAGCTTTAAATGTCATTTTTAGCTGTCCAGATGCCAAGTTTACCCCAATAAGTGCTGTGTTACTGTCGGGAATGGTGAAGTTAGTCAGTGAAGCAAAAGAGGATGCTAAATTACGCAGTCTGGCTTATGTGGCCGTAGGAAAAGTTGTCAGCAGAGCTCCCCATCTTGTGAGAAAAGATATAGGATTGGTCCAGAAATTCTTTAATGGCTTATGTCAGGTAAATGGAGTGCATAAACTTTGACACAAATGTTCAAAAAAAAGAAGAAGGACTCATAATTCAATATTTTGTGTAGACCTTCAGTGCATAAAATTTTGTTTCATCCAGAATGTCACTGAAAAAAATCAATATAAGTAGATAAATTTTGTTGGTTTTATATATTTTTTTAACTTATTTAATTTGGAGATGAGTTTGAAAAAGTAATGCAGTATTTCATTGGTTCAATCATTAATTATATGGTTGGATTATTAAAAAACATATCTGTGTTGACAGTATACAGAATATAGGAAATTGATCTAATGTATGTAAGTTGGTATTTTTTCACTTTTATTAAAATTCATCTTTAACAATTATTTTTATTCTGTGCAGGAGGATTCAGAGACAAGACTTGCTATCCAGGAAAGTCTGTCATTAATGTCTGAAGCATTTAGAAATATTGACCAAGCAAATCTGAAGCTAATGGAAGCTCTGATCTTAGAGAACATAGAAAAGGTAAGCCAAAGCTTTATAATCAATGTTTCGCCTAGTTAAACACTGGTCTTTGTAATCTAGACATTTTCTAACCACTATTTCTAATCCAGATTTGGTGAAATCTAAGTATATTTCAAAGTCTGCCAGTTTACTTATGGTAGGCCAGTTTGCTGGTTGACTTGTAGTAAGCTGGTTTGTCGGTTTACTTGTGGTACGCCGGTTTGCCTGTAGTAAGTTGGTTTGCAAGTTTTCTTGTGGTAGGCTGGTTGACTTGTAGTAAGTTTGTTTGCAAGTTTACTTGCAGTAGACTTGTTTGCTGGTTGACTTGTAGTAAGTTGGTTTGCAAGTTTACTTGTGGTAGACTGGTTTGCTTGTAGTAGGCTGGTTTGCCAGTTTATTTGTGGTAGGCTGGTTTGCTGGTTTACTTGCAGTACGCTGGTTTGCAAGCTTACTTGTGTTAGGCTGTGCCAGTTTACTTTCCATTTATGCAGTTTAAAGTTGTAGTGTATGCTCTATTTCGTGGATATTAATGATGCTTCACAGTGCTGTTTGCTATGAATGATTGGCAGTCTATACTTAAAAAGAAGTATTTCCAGCTATGTACATTTCTTTACTAGAATTTCCAGGTTACATGCACATCTTAGTTTAGTTGATTCATACTAAAGTGTCTAGGTTTTGATTAACTTTCAACATACAACAGAGCCAGTAATAAAAGAGTCAATTACATTTCAGTGTTATTTCTGCTGACTTCGTTTGTTCTTGTTTGTTGTAGGATCAGCCACAAGCCAGAACAATGGCAGTACAATATGCCAAAACCGTGTTTTCCTCTGATCACATTCCATCCAGATATATCCTCATGTTGGCATGTGGAGATACGTAAGTACTGGGACACTGCCTTATCTCTAAAGTCTGCTAGATTAGGTAGTATGTAAGGAAAAGGAAAGAGTCTTGTGTTGAACAGGGACTAATAGAATCTATCTCCATTGCCCGATGATGATAGAGAAATCCACTAACCCAAGTGTCAAGTTAACTTAGTCCATGTCGAGGCTTGCCTCAAGTTAACTTGACATAAGGGTTAGTGGATTTCTCACTGGGCAATGGAGATTGATTATTTTTCTCCCATAAACTAATCTTTATGAGAAAGGTGTTCTGTTTTAAAACTAGTCTAGTATCATAACTCCACACAGTAAAAACAAATCAGAAAGCTCACAGCCTTACATCACTTCATTGTCATTTCCGGTACGGCGCGTGTAGCTTATCATCCACCTTCCAGTGAATGATCGATTTATCATTCTACACTTCCTGTTAAGATAGCTCGGTGAATATAGGAGAAAATAGGATTTATTACACCTTCTCTTTTTATCTCATAATTTGATTTGTTGAGAGATATATTCAGTGATACCCCTCATTTACAAAGACAAAAAAATCTGAGGTTAACAATACAATTGATACCATGGATGAAAGTTTAGAATATTACTCTCTCATCAATTTAAAATGTCACATGTTATAATATGTTTGACTTTGACATTGGGTCATGTGGTATGTTAAATGTGTTGACCTTGGCATTTATAGATATGCCACAAGTTACATATACAGTTAAACTTCGATAAGTCGTAGTTCAAGGGACTGTTTGAGAAAGTTTGAGACATTGGGACTTTGACTCATGAATGTATTGAATTTCTTGATTCTATCATGACTTTATTTCCAGTGGCACATTGACATCCGTTTTCTCACATACACACATTATAATGAATAAGAAATTTTATTTCCATACACTGAGTCTGTTGGCTAGTTGGTCCGCGACAGAGTAATTAGCAAAATAGGTTTAAAACTGCCGATGTGCAGACTGCTGTAAAGGAAAATTGATCAGTTCGACTTATTTGTAGTGCTTTGCATTGTTTTTATTTGGAAGGGTCAAACAATTTATTCAAGACGAGAAATTCGACTCATAAAACTACTAGTCATTAGTAGTATTTTAATAGGATTATAGAAGGAAATAATTTGGGACTTAGAGAAAAGTTCGACAGAGTGAGAAATTCGAGTCATTGAAGTTCAACTGATCGGAGTTTTACTGTATTCAATTTTGAGATCTGAGTATGTGACATGTCATTGCTGAAAGTTTTGATATACAGTGATGTCTCGTTAGTCCGGAACTCATTAATCCGGAAAATCTGTTACTCCGGACGACTTGCTTGGGAACGAACGGCCACAGTGTTAAAATGCTTCAATAATCAGGAAATTCGTGTTCCGGATCTGGACGGTCTATTTTTGGAACGAACTTGCAGAACCAATATAAACATGACTCGTTAGTCCGGACAAATTCTGGCAGTCTTTAGTAAGTGTTTTTGTTTATACAAAATTTGAAATAAATAATAACAGAGACAAGTAATTAACTGGGTGTGTAATTAATTGATAAGGAGAGGGTAGATAGTTGCCACCTTTTATCGATCGATTGAAGTATTTAGTAGTACTCTCGGGGTTGATTATTCTGTCAAGGTAAAGACTGTCGGTGCTTTTTTTTACTTTGATATTATCGTTATTCTTTTTATCAAGGAAGAATGAGGTGATGTTTTTTAAATGAAGGTGAAAAGAGATTAAACACAGCCTATTTTCTTCATTTTACATAACATAAATAGGCCGATAATCTACAGACCATCTTTCGATCTCTGCCGGACTTGATAATGACATCTATGTGCAGGAGAATAAGCGCGTATTCTTTGTCTTTGATCACTTCCCCCC
>JACSZP010027113.1:1865-16668 GCA_016161895.1 Pinna nobilis
CATTCTTATTCTTATTTATTTATTTATTTACTTGTTTGTTTATTTATTTATTATTTATTTATATATTTATTCATTTATGTAACCATTTATTGATTTATTCATTTATTCATTTTATTTATTTCATGTAATATAATTATCATTTTTACCGTGTCATGGTGTTAATACTTTTGTCCTCTTACTATGTTCAGAAAGTGAAATGTAAAGGAATAGGATGATTTCACAGCGCCACAAAAGAAGAGAGATCCACCCCTGACGTGTTCATTTTCAAGTATGCGGATATTACCTGTTGATCGACCATTACCTGTCGCGATAGTATCAGAGGTCTTAAATCAGATAGGCTTGCATACGGCGATGACACTACATAGAAGTATTTATGAGAAAAATGTGGGGACATATTTCTGTTAAGCCAACCCCAAAATAAAACACAGAAATCCATTGACAAATATTGAACACCAAATCCTATTTCTTACTGTATGACATGTAATCCAAATAGATTAAACACACAGAAAGCGGGTATCGGTACATATAGAGTAAATATGACTCGATATTTAAATATTGGATTTTACACAACAAATATTTAGAATTAATTCAATTTGAGGTGTGAAAAATTAAAATTTCGCACGTTTAGCGGTACTTGCACTTAACATCAATATTTCATTAAAGGTACCCTTTCTCTCTATCTTTCTTCTTCTCTTTCTCTCTCTCTATTTCTCTCTCACACAAACATTTTCTTTCTGTATGAAAAAGGTTATTGACTCTGAATTATGAAGTTTTACTAACAAGAAGCGAAGCCATTGAAAACATTTTTCAGAAAAGTTAGTAAGATATTTTCTAATGATTTTTAATGGCAGAGGTCCGCTGCTTATAGGTAAGTCAACTTTTTTTTAAATTTTACCCATTTCTCCTTTCTTTATCATACCATATATGTCCACGATTACTAAGGTGTATTTCAAGCGCAATGAAAATAATGTTCATTGTAAGACATTTTGATTAAAACAGCGGTATCTTTTGTTGTTGACCGCATATGAAAAATAAAACGTATCGAAAGCCTATAAGGAATACAAATGAGGTGTAGGGCACACGTGGACCTCTTGGCACACCAGAGGTGGGATCAGGCGTCTAAGCGGAGTAAACGACCACTGTCGACCGCCGTGAGCTCAATGTCTTGATCAGGTAGACCAAGAAATCCATAGTCAAATCAGTGTGTAAAGAGCGGTCTTACAACCTACATGGACTGTGTCGGACAACATTCGACCAAATGACAGGCCGTACCGGCAAACTAAACCGTTATACTGACCGTAGAATTTACAAAATGCTGACTTTATCCAGACTTCTAGAAAAACTGTTACATTAACTTTACACATGCATACCTCGACATCTTCGCCTCTACTTAAATGTCGCAATTTTGCACTGGAATTAATTGTAAAAAAATGGTAAGTTAAAGATACCAAAAGATCATTGTTTACTCGCCAACTTCAGCTCTATCTTTAAAAGTATTTTAAGTGAACAACGGAAAATAAAGTGAATTTGTTTCTTGTGTAGGAAAAGCCCTGAGAGGAACGGGAACGAAATTGTTTGAGTAAACAATATCTGCATTGTGCTCAGTGCTCTTGTAGGTCCCCAGACTATATTCATTGCAAAGAGTGAGACACGAAGCGATGTCAAGATTCATAAATTGCAATTTGACTTCTGGGATATACCATCAACGTTGTTTGTATTCATTCGGACGGTAATATGTAAGTGTGTGGATTCTGCACGATAACATTGTCAGTCGGAAAATACACATCGTATTTACGTTTACTTGAGACTTGTTCCATGGGAATGTTTGCTCTTCTTTAGAATAACCATATCATTGCACTACGTATTTTCTTTCAAGTTGTAAAATACATCTACATATAGCAAAGGCAGAGAGAGAGAGAGAGAGAGAGAGAGAGAGAGAGAGAGAGAAAGAGGACAGTGAAACAACATTCATTTTGACATCATTATGCTGATTTTAGTAACAAAGTATGGAGATAAACTTTGTATTATTCGTAGTTGATTCCACTTGTTGCTGCGGTATCATTGTTTTGGCCACATTCAACATAGTTTGTCATATTGTGACATAAATCTAGTTCAGGGTTAAAGAACATGAATAATATCCCTAATAATAATAATAATAATAATAATCATCATCATCATAAAAAAAATAATAATACAGTAGAGTCGGTCTATAACGAATCGGCTTAAAGCGAATTCAGTGCTATAACGAAGAGAAATAACATTCCCAAAAAAAGAATTAATATCTGTATATTTATGCAGTAAATTCTGATGCTTAAAACGAAGAATGCCTATAACAAAGTCAAAAGTCAACCCTCTGACTTTGTTATAGACCAAATCCACTGTAATAATTATAATAATAATAGTAAAATGATGATGATGATGATGATGATGATGAATGTGATGATGCTTTAAATTATAATAGTGATAATATATCTGTCTAAATGACCGTCTGTGAGCCTGGATGCCCATGTATTGGTGTACAGAAAGTAACAAAGGTAGTTACTGTGATGCTACATATGCCGCTCTTGTGAAAGTTTAAAGTTATAACCTCCGGGGAGCATGGTTTTCTTAATTAACAATCTTCTGGTTAAGAGGTTAAATGATTACGCTCACTCTTATATAAATTTCAAGTCATTAATTCTTAAGAGATTCAGACTCGATTGATTTGCTCTTAATAACTTATTTATTCACACTCATGGCGGTCCGTGGCAGTATCCGCCCTCTGTGTTATCAAATAATACATTAATTCACATAACCCGAATGTTACATTATAAAAAGACTATAAAAGTAAAAGAGTGAATGAAAAAAACACTCATATGCACATTTTGTTCACAAACAATTTTTAAGTAATTCCCTTGCCTTAAACCTGTTGCAGGCCGCATTAGGTTTAGTTTGAAGTAAGCTGTAAGATTTTCGCCAATTTTTCTTTAGTCACGAAAATTAAGTGCTTCTCCGCACGACCCCTTTGAACCTGCCAATCAGCCCGCTGCGTCCAAACAAAGGCCACAGTTAATAACTGTCCAGCAATGACGGGATAATTATAGAGCTAACGGTCACCCGCCATTCGTCATACCTAAACACAAAGCGGACCTGTTATACGGCCCACCGTATCATGAAATAATTTGATGCGATTTTTCTGAATACGTTATTTCAGCCATACGGCTAGCAATTACGTTGGATTGAAGCCTTATTTACCTCTCTATAAAACTTTTTAATGGAGGATGGTGATTATATACAACAAATTGACGAAGAATGTCGATACTCCCGTCGTTACAATGTATCATTTAAACAAATACCGCTCAGAAACCCGGAGAAATCAAACGTGGTATACAGGTGTATAAAGGAGATAAACAACAACGATGTTAGACGACACATATAGAAATAGTCTGGAAAAAGTCATAACTTTCTATTACCACTGTATAAAAGACAAAAGAATCAATAGGCATTATACAAATTGTGTGATTGCTGGACAAACAAGGACCTCTGACGATCCAGTGGTGGGATCAGGTGCCATGGAGGAGTAAGCTTCCCCCTGTTGACCAGTCACACTCGCCGTGAGTCAAGTATCTAAAACTGGTTATAAAGTTTATTTTCGCCAAAATGCTCCTGCAAACAGTTTTGCTCCGTTTTTAATTCGCCCAGATTCGACATAATTCTATTCAATCAATTTACGAACTCTCGTGTCAAAGACGCTGTCACCACGTTTAACACTTCTTGATACCCATTAATCCAGGCTTCGCTGTTTTCAAAACTTTCTTTCTAAATTTGGAAACGATACACATTTATTTAATTTTAGAAGACCAACTTGATGAAACAAGAAAAGTCTAAAAATCTCAATCATGATTAGTTCTGGTACTTAATGGAATATTAATTGCATTATGAAAATTTATATAAGAACAAATATCAAATGCTCGGGAACATATACAGTGTAGCCTCATTAATCCGGACGCCTAAGTGTCCAAGCAAGGTGTCCGGATTAATGAAGCGTCCGGATTAATGAAGCGTCCGGATTACTGAAATATGCCTATAATTATAACTAATGCAATTTTGATATTTTTTTCTCTGGAAATTTCGTCCCGAAGGTGAGGCATCCGGGTTATTGGCGTCCGGATTAATGAGGCTAGACTGCATACATTGTATATGCATTTCAATTTTGAACCGTAAATGATTTGCCATTAGCGCAAATGCATAGAAATTATGTCTTTGTACAGGTATGAAATACATATCTTCAACCTCGATATATTCTGAATATTGATACAAGATACGTAAGAGAATATTGTTTTCGTTATTGTTGATGAAAAATAATATTCCGTTCCGAGATGTCACCATATGCCGGTAAAGTGCTGCCAATGTTGGTCTATACTCGTATTGAACAGTAAAAGATTGTAAGACTGACATATTGTCTTCTCCAAGCGGGGTTTTCAATTGGTGACCTCACGATCTGATGACGAAGAACACACTCCCAGGGAGTCGACGGTGCTCATGCAATCTTAATCACATGGAAATTTTGTCATCGTTGACCCAATCCTCGAACTACTTTTTGGGACCCCAAGGTGCATCATAAAAATCAAAGTAGGATATCTGATAAATCCTCGATTTCGTGAAGGATATGAATGATTGAATTATAACTCACTTTATTAAATATCATAAGTAAATACATTACGTAAAACACCCCTATCCCACGATATCACATACGAATATACCTGTGTGGTTTTAAGTTTCTCTGATAAAGTTTAAACAAGAATCAATTTCAAAGATAACAACAGGAGAATTTATTGAATTAAATATCAATTTCCTCAAAATGATGGCAATAAAATAGATTTTTGATTTACAGAGAATTAGCGGAACAAACGTCTCGCCTATAGAATACCTTTTCTGAAGTTTACCGTTATGGCAGTTATTCTAGCAAAGGTAGGACTTCAAAGACTAGCAGCTTACAAAAATATTTAGTGATAAGATATACAAATTCTTTATGTGTACAGTGCCCCACCGAATCTTACATATAATCAGTGATGTATGCAGATACACCTTCTTGATAACACCTTTCCTTTATGGCCCTACACGAGGCAGCGTCAACATTCATAAATAAAGCAGATCCAGCCTCATACAAGACCGTATCAGTCATCTGTACAAGAATATTTATCGTTCCCGTCAATATTCCGGCCTCACTATGTTGTACATCCCATGTCACATACATCCGAATCCATGGATATCCTTTCAGTATTAATAAAGTGATTTGATACTTTGCTCTTTAGTTCAAGGACGGTATTCCCTTGCCTTTAAAGGTTCCAATCCGCGCTCCGCTGTGTTTGACTTTCCCAGCCCCTCGGATAAGACAGTAAAAATCCGAGATCCTGTGTCATTACTCTACGACTAAAAGTGCATATCAAATATGTGTCGTCCTTCAACGGGACACTGTGGCGTCATCATAAAAGTGAAGGATTCTTGAGTTAAACGTTAAACAACACTATTTCCTACCAAGGAATCTGAACGATTCTCAATACACCATACAAAAGAATAGTTTCTGCTACTTTTTGTCCTTAGTTTTGTATGTTGTTTTTGTCTTTGTTTGGAAATTTTATTGGTTTTGTGTTGTTGATAATGTAGTTGCTTTCTTTGTTTTCTTTTGTGGAATGACTGTTACTACTTGATAAGATTTCATAGAATACCAATCTGATACAAATATCGGCCTTTGTTTGGCATTCCAAATGATGACCAACTGATGTGATGGAGTTGATGTATCAAATACATGTGTACGTGTTTCCGAATGGTAAGAGAAGTGCTGAATACATCTTATCACATGATCTTTGTAGCTCGTCAATATTAGCATAAAGGAGATCACGTGACTTACAATTCAAGCAACAACCGACAAAGGAATCCCTTGATCTCAAGGGAATCGCATAGCAGTACTAGACTAAGGAATGACAATGTGCGAAAAGAATGTTGGGAATAATATATAAAATAAACACCCTTGAAGTTGTTGTTGTTGTTATTGTTGCGTTGTTTTTTAACGTCCCACTCAAAAATATTTCACTCATATGGAGACGTCACCGTGTGCCGGTGAAGGGCGACACATTTTGCCTGTGCTCGGCACTGCTGGCCGTAAAGCAGGGAGGGTTCTTTAATGTGCCAACACCTACTGTGACACGGTAAGACAGGGACGGCCAACCGCGGAGTGGCACTGCGGGAATCGAATCCCGGACCCCTCGGCTCGAAGTCGAACATGCTAACCACTCGGCCATGGATGCCACCCTTGAAGTAATCATAAGAGAGCATTTGTTTTTTTTTTGGTTTTGCTGTGTGTACTTTATTATTACGTACACGAACACAACTTTTTCACAAAACCCAGTTTTACTGTCCGAATGTTACCTATTGTGCACATTTGAACTCCATATTAAGACAACCTCCCTTTTAAGATTAGTTTCCCTTGTGTTTCTAAGGGGGTCACTATGTACAAATACCATGGAATTCTTTGCAACAACGTTATTGAGGTAATCCGAGAAACTGGATAATCATTGGTCTGACTAGTAAGTCTTTGATATAGGGTTATTAATCAGGTAGATTCATATTGGACTAGTTATTTGGCCGATGTCTTTAACATTGGCCTGAAGTAAAGCCGAAGGCTAATATGAACACACTGAGGCCTTATAACTACGCCAATATGAATCTACCCGATTAATGACACTGAGCCCTAATAACTAGGCCAATATGAATCTACCCGATTAATGACACTGAGTCCTAATAACTAGGCCAATATGAATCTACCCGATTAATGACACTTTTATGAATTAACAGTATTTAAAATTAACATCGGTGGATCGAGCAAATCTATCACACTTGCTTTTGATCTCACGTCTAAATTTAGCCTAGCCTACATTCCAGTTGTTTTATTCTGTTGTCTGATGCATTTGTGTACAGTATTGCATCGGACTCCCCCGAAACGTGTTCCGATTGGGTTTCTAATTTTCAAAACGTTTCGAATAGCAAATGTGCCTGTTTAGCGAGTGTTCCATATTGGCATACTTTTTTCACGTATTGGCCGAGTATTTCCCTCATTGGCCGAGTTTTGTACTCGTATTGATTAGGCAGTTAATCACATACAAGTAATGTTTAGACAAATTTAATGAATAATTTTTTGTCAATGAATGTTGCATTTAAATTCCGACCAATCTTACAACAAAAACAAACCCAAACAGTAAAACTAGGTTCCTTAAGCTGTATTTCTTCTAAATATATGTTTCTCCTCAAACAAAACAAGGGAGATTATCTACTTCTAAGGGATGTCAATCTAAATTGAAATTTACAATATAGGAGGTGTTAGAAGAGGTCCCGCGAATCGAATAACAGTACAATACTTCATCTGCGTTTGTAATATCAGAGAGATGTAGTCACGTGATGATTTATGAAACATTCATATTTTCTTTCTTTGGAGATCTTGATGCAATACAATAATCTCATCCCATTGTTCGTCAATTTTACGATGCATACTTTATGACTGAATTTGATATATATATAAAGATTACACAACAAGTTGGGATTGATTATCATGTTTATTCAACTCGAGTTGGTTTAGTTTCAAAGCGCGAGCTTTAGCGAGCGTTTTGAGACTTTGAAAATTAACTAACGAGAGTAGAATAAACATAATAATCAATACAAATGAGTTGTGTAATTTGTTTCTACCATAACACTATATTACTTTGCAAATCAAAGTATTGAAAACGTCAAAAAGAATTTTTCTTCAATTCCAGCCTTAATGTAAGCCCACTCAATGCATTGTGACGTCAGATATAATGACGTCAATTGATGGCGTCATAATTGAATTTTCCGTTATCCGTTGAATTATACGTTACGTATCAGCCAATCAAAACGCTCGGAGGACGTTAAAACCACGTGTGGTTAATCGATAATATTTAATCAACTGCAGCCTCGATTATACAGCCGTTTTATAATGGTTAAACTACGCGTGTTATGGTAGAATTAACAGTAAACACAATTTTTACAAACACGAATGTTACATATATCTCACAATTGAAATTTTGTAATTATATACATGTACGTGTATTTTGCTGTAAACCTGTACTTGCTATATGCCACCATGATGTGACCAAACCAAGAATTAAAGGACACAAAACTAAAGTGTCACCTCCAAAACAACAGGTGCTGAAAAAGGTATTAATACCACTGTGTATTCATGCATGTTTAATCGTAAAACATTCATTTTTTAAAAATATTTATTTTCGTAAGATTTAGAATTTTTTTCGAAACCAAAGATGACAAAAATAAGATTTCAGAATGCGTTCCATATTAAGTTACCGTAGATAAAACATATTACTGGTTAAGCCAAGCTACAATATCAAATTATAAATTCAACGTTGTCTTAATTTCACTTTTGTCTTTTTGTTGGCTGCGTTGTTGTTTAACGTCCCACTCAAGAATTGTTTCACATATATGGAGACGTCACCGTGTGCTGGTGAAGGGCGACACATGTTGCCTATGCCCGGCACTTATGGCCATAGAGCAGGGAGGGTTCTTTAACGTGCCAATACCTACTGTAACACGAGACCTGGGTTAATACTGTCTCATCCGAAAGACACGGTCAGTTAACCGAACCGTGACTCGGGATCGAACTCCGGACCATTCTATTTGAAGTCGTACACGCTAACCACCCGGGCACGGAGGCCCCAGCTTTGTCAATCAAAAGAGCATGTTAAAATTTACGTGGTATGCTATCATTCAATGCATGAATTGAAAGATGTTAGTCAGATTGACATCATAAGTTATGTTTTATGCCATTTTCAACGAATGTCAGTCATAAAGTGCCGGTTGCTTTAAAAGAAATATATAAAAATTGAATTATTCTGAGGTAAAGAAATATCAGCAAGTGAAATTTTTAGAGGTTTAGATGTTCTATCTGCCTTTTGAATGTGACGGTAAAAAGCAGCAAACTATCCCGTGTTAAAGAATGTCATGAAATTACAGAACCAACACGTCTCGGTAACGCTAAATGCAAAGCATAGGCCGAAGTTAAAACCCCTTCATATAAATCCAGTGTTGTCTCCACTATTTGATATCTTAAGTAGAGTTGACAACAATATCTACAACAGCAGTAACAACAACATCAACAATGATTAATCTCATACCAATGAAATATACAGTTTAATCTGCCTTAGCGACCCACTGAATTAAAGGAAAACCTGTCTTATGTGACCTAAATGAGTGGTGCCCAAAATGGGTTTTTCCTATACAAATCACCTGAATTAAGGGACCACCTATCATATGTGACCCTTTTTGCTCCTTCCCTTGGACGGTCTCTTAAAACAGGTTTGACTGAACTCTAAAATCAACGAGAGTGAAAGCGTTCAAGTATACATAATGTCTACAGTAATATGAAATACATATCCACAAATAGAAGAAAAAAAACTTTCTACCTTGAATACATGATTTACAACAGAAATACAACACCGGTGCCTATATATTAATTTTTATGTATTTCTTCCATGACATCAACACGGTAATACAAGTCAGGGGTTCTTAAAGCGAGATCATATAAGATACCAGATAATAAAAAAAACATTTATCTACAACCACGTTTATGTTTACAAACTGTCTGGGAAAAGCGGGATCCTGCTTGCACTATGAAGAAAATGCATACAAACAGGAAACAAGGGATGAAATGTCGCTTTCCTGTTCTCGTCTATGGGCATTGAAAGAGGGAAGGAATTTGGGGAAAGAAACTAACAGACAGGTGTATCTGAGGTTCTTCGCTATCCATTCAGTCTAACTAAAATTTAGGAAATAGCGAAGGACACTTAGAAAACAAAACCCAAAAGTATGACAAATCCAGGAAAACTAATGCCTCACCATGGAAAACAAATGCAAATCCCAAAATGGATGGGACAAGGTGAAAGGAAGGAGTTAGTGTCTCCTGTTGGCTTATCACATTCGTCGCATATGTACCATTGAAACCCTACAAGTTCGGTAAAATGTCCATTTCGGTTGGAAAAGTAATATGCTCTTGATCTAACTAGATCTGTATCTACACAATTCAATGATACCATCCAGAGACAGTAATCTATTTTCAGTTTTATAATTCCTGTTTTGACTAATATTATTACCACGATTCGAACTGGTATGAAAGGAAGCATTAACATTATACATGTATATTACAATAATGATATGTTTACAAATGACAGTAACGACATCGATTATTATCATAAAATGATTGTTTTCAGCTTTCTACTTATTTTTTGTAATCATCATCATCATCATCATCATCATTTTCATATTATCTTTATTATTATTACATGTTTTATTATTATGATTATTACTATTGTAATATTAAAATAATAATAATAAAAATAAATATAACAATGATAATAATAATAATAATAATAATTAAACCTTTTATAATCATTATTATTATTATCATTATTATTATTATTATTATTATTATTTCATTATTATTATTATTATTATTATTATCATTATCATTATTATTTTCATTATTATTATTATTATTATCATTATCATTATTATTATTTTCATTATTATTATTATTATTATTATTACCATTAAAATCATTATTATTATTATTTTGCCATTATAAACATTATTTTCATAACCATTATCACTGTTATCATTATACATCTTATCAGTATCATCTTTATTTTCATAATCGTGATATTTGTTATTATCATCACTATCATTATTATTATCATCATCACTATCATTATTATTATCATCATTAGTATAATTTCCGTTACTTTTCATTACTATTATTTCGACTACTATTTAGTATCATATACAGAGTTCTGTGCGTGTCTTTTAGCCTTTGGACTGAGGATCTTGTATCACTGCTTAAGACACCTCTACATAGAATATTATCCTCGACATTAGTCAAATATCCCCGACCTTTTTTTAAAACAATACAATTTCTTAAAATGGATTAAAGCTCTAAAGTTACAGCAGTTGTATAATAGCTTATTTATACCACTATTCACAATTAAAACTGTTTTATTATCATCACATTTACAATTCAATAGCTAATTTTATGATAGTGATAATGGTAATTTATTATACCTTTCACAAATATGATTGTTTTAACTATTGCTGTTGTTAGTAGGCATCATTACTTATACATGTTTACGTCCATCTTACCACAGAACCAATATTATAATAACATGATTAATACTACTGATATTAAATTACCATCAGTACTAAAATCCGATTCAAATTATCATTTCTAGTAATTTTACTGATGTTGTTGATGATATCTGCATTGTTTAGTAATACTTGATAATATATTGCTGATAATACTTAATAATACTTTGCTGACAATACATGCTAATGTTTTGCTGATAATACTTCAGTGTCATTTCCTTTGTTTTACTACTTGGAAGTATTTGGAAGTATTTTT
The DNA here is from genome assembly GCA_016161895.1 of Pinna nobilis. Lineage (NCBI taxonomy): Eukaryota > Metazoa > Mollusca > Bivalvia > Pterioida > Pinnidae > Pinna > Pinna nobilis. The sequence continues at coordinate 13,321 of JACSZP010027113.1, forward strand.
GACAAAATCTTAGAACTAAAAATTCCTAAAGATTTGAGAATTAACTCCACTCAGCTTATTCTTATAAAAAAATTGACCATCTAAGTCAGGCTATTTAATGCATCTACCCAGAGAATTACAAAAGTGTTAATTCCCGTAGACTTGCTACAAAAACGAAAGAAAAGAAAACTAGGGAAAAAGACATTGAATCGCAAATATTTCATTGAAAAATTGAGTAGAGATTTTTCGACGCCAATTGCTCGCTTAAGATGAATGACTCTAGTCGCAAAACGTATTAAATTCATCTTTTCATGAAGTATAAATAACCCGATATACCATTGATATTTCCAGCCTTGTTTTGTGTGGTGAACGGCAAGTGAGTATACGCTAAATAGAACGCCGAATAACAGAGCAGACACGTAACTTCTCTTCCGCTAATGGCTTATTGTAAACTTAGAGTATCATTATTTGGCACGAGGGGAATATTGAAGGAGTCAAACGGTACTCTAGTGAGTAATTTTTATAGAATATCCTATATCCAAAAAGACAACAAAGAAAATTCCTGCTCAGAGTAAGGGCCTACCGCAATTTGACTCCAACAATCAATGAATAATTGTATTCAGTGTTCTGTCTACGGGTTTCAAGTCATTCATAAGGTTATACATATTGCTCGTGTATTTTATTGGGCACTGAAATGAATGTGAATGAATTATAGGGCAAAATGTATCAATTACGCGCTTGATGTTAGCACGCAAAACAGGCACGGAATATTTATCCAATAAAGAAATGAATTAGAATCAGAGAGGCTAGAGGAAGAGAAATACACAAGATATTTATTTTTCAGACCAATTATGGATTATCTTTTCGTAATTGAAAACATGATACCTGGAATATGTTGTTTAATTATCATATATTAATTTGACAATTTTTAGATGTAATACCTTTCACAGATATTATGAACTAAATAATTTAAAGGCGTAGTTGCAGGTATAATCTATGATACACGATTCAATCGGGGTTAGTATTAACATTTTGTTAACACAAATAATTTCCGAGAATACTACAGAGGAAAATTAGTACAATTGGGAGTGGGATTTTGGGTTACAGCAGTTTTAATATTTCTCTTTCTTTTTTTTCTTTTTTTTTCTTTTTTTAAAATTTTTTTTTAATTGTTTACATTTTTTTTAAGATTTACATGCACTTTAAATCTAGACCTCTTTTGAGATTTTTTTTTCTGATAATTTCTGAGATAGTAGAAGATATGCCATTGCCCCCCCCCCNNCCCCCCCCCCCCCCCCCCTCCTGTGTTTACCGATTCGCCACATCATCATAAAGGTATCACAAACATAGTATTGTCCTTAAGTGTCCATTGATCAGTAAATATAACAAAATAGTGCATACGTACTTAATATATTTGCTTATTTACATCTTATCTAGTAATGGCAAAATAAAATCGCTATGTCATATATATTGTAGTATTGAATTCCAGCTTAATTTGAAATGATTTTCATTTCCGCTTTCAATTACTTAATTATCCTTTTAACCCACTTACTTTGAAAACTGTTTATTTAGAAGGAAAATACATTCCCTTTCGTATTTAAAATATCCGAGATTGACTGTATATATGAAGATTGCCATTTTTCTGACGTCGTTGAAATCTTAGGGAAAAATTAGTCAATCGGGCTATTATACCGTTACTTATTACCACAGCCGTGTTCAGTTTTAGTGAAGAACCATGCCCTGACGGTTACACAAAGATAGCATCAGCAATGCAGTGGGAATGCCACATCTAATAAACATTAGCACGTGTCTATATCAGCGTAAGTTTATTGACCCTGACAACCATTACAAAGAATTTGGAATATAACATTGTCGTAGCCTCGTTTTGCTTCTTTCAATTGGAATTGGATGCTAAGTATAGCAATGCAATATATCAAAGGAACTATCTATGTGATGTCTTACGTTTTCCTTTTTCGTTCCTTCTTTCTTTTTTCGGCTTTTTGTTCTTGTTTTGATTTGGTTAGAACCAATCAGTCATGTAGTACCGGTAGTTATTGTTTGGTATTATAGAAAACCCGGTTATAAAGGCACGCCCTGGTACATCATCGGTCTTCGGTTATCGCATGTAATCTGGCAAACTTTCTAATATATTCAGCTTAGGCTTCAGCTTTGCTTTAATCTGCGCTGTGTAAGGGTCAGAGTCTAATTAGTGAAAAGAATGATGTTCAGACATTCGGCAAGGGAGCCCAGCTTTTAGGGTGATACACATCAATATCAGACTGATTGATAGTAGTAAAGCTGTGATAAAAAATGTCGTTGTTGATTTTGGTATAACTGTATATTTGTTGATGCCGTAGAACGTATTGATGTGTGTTTTGATATCGAGAGATATTTTATTATTGCAGTACTAGGTTCTGATTGTTGCCGTTAGTTGGTTCTGTTGCCAGCCTAATTTTTACTATAACTTTTTTATTGTTGAGATTTCTTTCGTTGTTACGGTTGATTCCTTTATTCCTGTTGATTTTCTAGATTTGATGTGTTCCTAGATTTAGTTTCCTCCACGAAATTTAAGATATGTATGTTCGTCCCTTTATCCACAACAAATATATTATATTTGTAAGCATCAAACTTTAGTTATTTGTATTGTTCTTGATGTTAATATTGTGTTTGTTACATTTTTATTACGGAGTTTGTATCCTTTAAAAGAAAAACATGTACACTTCTTTCTTATCATTATTTATTGTAGTGATATACATTTATTTATCTTTGTATAAAATTTCATCATTTTCATTACTTTTTTTCGTATGTTTTGTAATTTTCTGTATGTTTTGTTCTCAATCAACGTCGTTATTCAAATTCTTGTATAGATTACTGCAATATGTTTTATTGTGGTTGTTGAAGGCCTCAGTTTTGCATTTTTTTTCCTTTTAGTGAAATGTATTACTTGCTTTAATAGTTATCAAAATGAATTATGTTCCCCCAGCAGTTACTTCTGTTGATGCGATGGTGCCACTGTAGTAGACAGGGTAAGATGGATGGTTCTTTTATTAAAGAAATATTGAAGCGATGAAGAAATCGTTGCTTTAAGTGTTTTGTTGTCAATCTAATAATGTGTTCGCCGCTAACGGACATTTAAAAAAAAATTATATTTCTAGTATTGCAAACAGTAATATCTGTCTTGTAATTGTAGTTATTAATTTCATGTTAAAAATCTAGTCTTTTTTTAGGGGGGATTGGGTTTGGTGTGGTGGGGGTAATTATTCATAAATTAATTGTTTGCAGGTTTATTATTTTGTCACGTAATACATTTCATTTTCCAAAGTTGATATGTTATTTTTCATCAGTTGATCAATTTCTAGAGCATCTGTT
>JACSZP010027127.1:4346-21014 GCA_016161895.1 Pinna nobilis
GGTATTTGCCTAAGGGCATATTAGCATGGACATAATTGTATTGAGTCTCATGGATGTACCAGCGTGTTTATTTAAGATAATTAATGACTTCACATGAAAAGCAGGAACATGAATAGCCTACTTGATGTTACCGATCGCGAGATTAAATACCCCCATCCTTAGGTACACGAGGGAACTTGTATCCATTGTGCTAGATCTGCAACAGGAAACGTGTAAATACAAAAACCGGAACAGATCAGAATTCCTGATTTTTGACAAACTTCCAAAAATCGGACCCTCCAAAAACCGGACAAATTTTACTGTCCAAACGAAGATCGGTTTTCGGAAGTTTCACTGTATATACTTAAATAGTTTTGACTTTTTTTTGTTTTTTAGAATTAAGCTTTATAGGAATTATCAATTTGTTGGATATTTTACAGTCAGAATTTTTTTGGGTGGGAACGTTGTACCAAATCCCCTAGTTTTCAATTTGTGATATTTTATCATTTTTCAGTGTTAATGTAATAAAATAATTAGAAAAGTGCAGAAATTATGAAAAATTTAGGTATAGCGTGTGTTTTTTCATAAAACAAAAAGCCTATAAAAAGGAAGATATTAGTGAGCTTTTGGCTGATTGGATAGATGGAGAGGTTGTTTTACCTTTAGTGTACTCTTCTTATCCTTTCAACCCCAAGTATCAGAATGGTATGCTCTATTCCATTATCTGGACCAGTCTTTTTCAGTCTGTTGTGTTGAAATGGTGAATTGCTATTGCGTTCTCTTGTCTTGTTATCAAGCAAAACTCAGACAATGTGAAATTTTCAATTTGAGAAAAAAAATTTGCCACTTTGAAGATGATTATTTTGGCATTTCCTTTTGTTTTAGGCACTATATATGCTCCTTCAATGTGGCCATAATATGGAAGAAGCACTGAGAAGACGCAAGATGCAGGCAGTGCCACCAACAGGTAATGATTTACAGATGTATAACTGATGATTACATATTTTCATATATGTAAGTTCTTGTAGAGATTGCGAATATTGAGGGTTAGAAATAACATACCCTATTGCTATTTTGCAGGATCCACCTTTCATTATTAATTTGATTTTGGGCCATGGTTGCCTAATTGTAATTATGTTCTCCTTATGAGGTTGTTGGTTTGAATCCAAGCCACACTGCGATTGGCTGTCTGTCTGTCTGTCAGATAAGACAGTAAATACCATGGTCCTTTGTCACAGTAATTATCTGCACATTGAAGAACCCTCCCTATACTATGGCCATAAGTACTGAGCATAGGCAAAAATTGTCGCCCGTCACCGGCACATATTAATGTCTCCTTATTAGTGAAAGATTCTTGAGTGGGACATTTAAAAACAATACAACCGACCAATTCATTTGATTTGTCATCACCTTTAATTAGGGAGATTTTTGTGTTTCAGCATTACACAGCTGATTCCCCTTACCTTTTTTAATGAGGGGGTGAAATCTGAGATCCCATGTCAAAGGAATGAAATGTTAGTTTCCAGAATACTTCTTGGCCTCAAGTACCAAGTGAAGGTCAAAGTTTGAAGCCCTTCACCAGCATTTGGTGACACTTCAGCAATTATAAATGAGGGTAATTATCAATTTTATGCTTAATGCTCATGTACAAGATTCAACAAAATACTGGCGCCAGATGTGTCTACATTATAGTTATAATTTTTGCATCTTTGTCAGATCCCATGAGTCTATGGTCAGAAGAGGAGTGTCGTAATTTTGAAAATGGACTCCGGCATTATGGCAAAGATTTCTACCTCATACAGCAAAACAAGGTAAGACTTCAATAATAGACTGCCATATCATCAAGAGATGTATTTGTGATATTGTAGAAACTTTAAGCTTGTGATTAAGTTGTTTAACTAACAAGATTAGACAGTGTTTATGATCTGCTCTTCTAATGTTATTTTTTAATAGTTTTCTAGGGCAATGATAGACTATTATGCAATAAAAGAGCATCAAAGTTAACAAAATCTTTAAGTTCTAGGAGCTATTCAGAAGAATTCATTTGATTCAGTAAAGCTAAATCATATCAATATTTCACAGAATCAATTAGTACTTTACTGAAACAAATAACATTAATTAGGCTACCAGTATGGCATGAACTTCAGTTTGTCACAGTAGGTGTTAGCATGTTAAAAATACTCACTGCTAAGTGACCATAAGTGGCAAGAACACGCCAAAATTTTGTTAACACCTTTAGAATGAGATATTAAAATCAAAACTATGATCACAACATGTATCAAGAATTTCAAGTCTTTCATGAAGCACAACTAAGTTTATCAGTTAATGAATGCTTATAATGATGATGAGCTGACATAATAGTGATGTATGAGACCAATGTTAAATGGCTTTATAGTTCTCAGTATTGCAATTATTTTGAACCTGATCTAGAAATTTTCATTTTAGAGAGTTGGCTGTTTGGCATGTATGAGCATATTGGAACTAAGAATACTTATCTTTTAAATCAATGAAAATTTATTTTGTTATTATAGGTAAAAACAAGGTCAGTTGGAGAATTAGTTCAGTTTTACTATTTATGGAAGAAAACTGAGCGGCATGACGTATTTGCCAACAAAAACCGTCTAGAGAAAAGAAAATACGCCCTGCATCCTGGTGTCACGTAAGTGTGTTTACAAATACAAATAATGCTTTTACAGCTTTCCTTTACTATTTACAGTCTAACCTGCTATAGCGACCCACTGAATTAAAGGAAAATCTGTCTTATGTGACTTAGATGCACTTTTCTCAAAATGACTTTAACCTATATAAATCACCTGAATTTAGAGACCACCTGCTATATGTGACCCTTGAATGGTCTCTTAAAACAGGTTAGACTAAGTAATGTCGTATATGTTATGTATTATGTTTTAAGTGCAGATATTTTTTAGAATGCCACTTTCAATAGTATTTCAGTCATATGGGATGTGCATAAATAGTCGCAGTATACATGTAAATGTTGGATCAAAAGGAGCTTAAATTCTTTGGATGGTTTTTGAACATGTAGATATAAAAAAAAATACAAATAATACATTTACATTGTAATTCTGTTAACCAAACCTTTTCCCATCTGGATGTTTTATTGATTTAAAACAGGAATTCTATTATTTTTATTATCTATAAATTGTCAGTATGTAATGATAAGATTACTTTGAACATTTGTTGTATAATCACAATTGGCCTTAAGTTCTTTTCTTCAAGTTTAACATCTGACACAGAATGATTTACAAACTGCCGACATCAAATGTTACAGAGGTCAGTGTTCTCCTCAAGCCCTTAGAGCATGGTGGTACCAGTACACTATTACAATTAACCATCATGCTATCTGTATTACCCCCACCTTATTCTTCCACACCACCAACTTATGTCTAGCAAGCATTGACCAAGTTAGAGTGATTCGTAAGTTAATTCATATACAAATATTACTTATGGTACATCTCCATAGGTAGCCAGACTATAAACCAACTGTGTGTGCAATTTAAATGTATGTTATCCTCACTTTAGGTTTAATACACACTTATGATACCTTCATACTATCCAAAATTTCTAAGGAGAACACTAAAGTTATGGAACTGTGTGACCCTGACCTACAAAACTCTTATAATGGTGTCATTAGCTCATGAACAACTTTTGTTTTTCAGTCATATTCAACATCTTCATACACTATAGACAGTCTGTTTTAACCGTTGATATGTTATTTTTTCAGCGACTACATGGATAGATTTTTAGATGATCAAGAAAGTCCTGTTCAGATTCCTTCAAGAGAAAGATCTGCAAGTCCCGTTACATCCCTTATTTATGGAGATCCAAAAAGAAATCATCTTCGTCCTCATTCTGAAGGTGACGATTCTGCTCAAGTGCCTAGTGGACCAAAACATATGGACATCAGTGGTGCCTCCCCCACGATACTGACTGTCAGCTCAGACCTTAAACGCAAAAATTCTTCCTCAGTGAATAACACTTCTCCTGTTATAGTTAATGCAACAATGAACGGAAGCTGTGAAGAACCAATAACAAAGAAAGTTAAGTCAGACACTGACTCATCTCATTATGAATTACAGGAATCTTATTCAGATGCCAATCATCTCACGAGTGCATCATCTCTGTCATCAGCATCATCGCCAGTGTCATCTGTAGTATCCAGTAATTGCAACACTGCCCCAAGTATAGGAGAGAATAATAATAGTACTATATCTAGTGATAGCATTCATTCATTACAGCACGCAACAACAGAGTCAATAGCACAGTGAGAGAGATCGTCACCCTATAGAAATATGTCCAAACGATATGCATTCCGCTTAAATTTAGGTCAAATGCAGTGCAATAATTGAAACGTTAAAATATTCAGGGAAGAGATCATAGTAGGGGCAAAGAATTATGTGTGGAAATCAAAAAATTGTCACGAGGCCAGTGGTAGATTATTTATGTACAGAGTGTTTCCTTTAACCGGTGATGAAATGTGCTTTGAAATCATAATGTATACTCCTTAACCTATGTTGTTAAAAAAAGTACTTACAAGGAAATTGTTGGAAGTTTATGTTTGATTGATCAGTTTCGATTAGGATTTTTCAGCAAATGTTAAAAATGGCTCTAGGCAAAATAATTCTTATATATTGGACCAGAATGTCATCATTTTACAATTTTATGAAGTTAGATAATAATATACTTTGGAATGAAACGTTCATGTTTATGTCTGTTGAGATCTGATTAGCACTAGCTTTAACCCAATCAGCCCTATATATCACAATGGCATGTTCTGTTCCATTGTCTTTGACCAGTCTATTATGGTCTGTAGTGTTTAAAGGGTTCATGGAGAATGACTACTAGTCTGAATCATTCATAAGAAAATTGCTTATTGCTCGTGAATACTATCAATTGCTATGATGTGATAACATAACTGACCATCAACATTTTAATAGTCCCACAATTGTATATGGTTAGCTGATATATGTAAACCAGAGGTCAATTATTACCCATTGTCACTAATATGCTTAAGTTCTTTGATCTTTATCTAGTGCATGACTGGGAACTATCATTTGAAAACTACTGCATCTGGGGAACTATACATACTCTGCAAATGAGAGAAAGTATAAACATTGTAGCTAGTGATGTCAACACCGACAATGCAGTTAGAAAGGTCATTCAGATACAAGTTCAAAAGAATGTTGGGCACTAGGTATTGAAATGTATGAGCCTAACCACTCAATCTTGCATTAAAACTGAGATCTTATATTCATCTTTATCTAATGTATTTGACATAAACATTTTCTTACTTGTGAAATGTGTGTTACTGCTACCAAGTCTCGTGCAAAATCTCAGCAGTCAACAGTCCTTGTAACAAGCTGTCAGTGATGTATGAAGTTATCAGCTGAATATTAGAAATGATTGTGCTCAAGGCATCTCATTTTAAGTAATTTTGATAATTACTGTAAGATTAAGATCAGACTGAAGAAATGACTGGTTGTTCTGAACAGTATGCCACTGGTTTTCAGGTTTGAATTTTTCATTACAAAATAATCACTATGTAATTCTGATGTCGAAATAGGCAGGGGAGGGGGATACAAGCTGGGATAATAAATGTGCTTATATTACTAATTTGATTGTAGATACTTTTCATTTTATTATAGAATCACAAAACTTGTTGTTGTGAAATTTGTACGGAATAGCATGCTCAATCAGGCAGCATTTTTCTGTAGATATGTAACCAGTGCTGTCTTAAATTAAAATGTTTGTATATGTAAAATAAGTGTACATACTGCCCAAAAATCACTGCAATTATGTAAAGAATGTAAATATTTGTTAATAGAAAAATGTGATAAGCCTTGCAGCTAATGCCCAGTACCATGAATGTAAAGACAATGTTGTAATTAATTGTTAGTCTGAAGTTATGTTATATGAAATTTCTGGAATGACTTCAATCAGAAAAACTTTTGCTTATATGAAGATTGACCCTCAGTGTAAATCCAGTGCTTAAACTTCTTATGTACATGAATTATCCAGCCTGCTATTGATGAAAAGAGACCATCATTTGTGTATAAAAATTATGGTTTAAAATCCTCAGTCATGAATATCTTTGCAGTAGCCACTGTTATTTTATATAACTTGTGAGCAGATTTTATGCAGCAATATCAAACCTTTTGATCTCACTTAGAATGTTTTATGTTGATTGTTCAGTGTTCTATTAATCAGATCTGCAGACTCTTACAGTATAAAATGAAATAACAGACTTAAACGTTATCTTAAGGATTTTTGTATTTTTTGTTGTTGATGATTTGAGAATGATGGGGCTACTTAAGAGTTCTATACAAAGGATATAATCTGTCTCTGATACCAAACAGGGATCCTTTAAAATGATTGCAGGTAAAGTCCATTACTGCAAGTCTAAGAATGTGTTGTGTACACATCTTTACAGTAAATACATAACTTATTTATGTAAAGCTGTATCTCTATTATGTGACAATAAGTTTAATACTAATCTGCTGTATATGTCCATGAATTCAGTTGAGAGAATGAAAAAGTGAAATTTGAAATACTGATGTTAATTATTCAATTTCAGTTTTTTAGATCATCAGTTATAGCTATGTTTTTCTTTGATTTCTATCATTCTCTGTGTCTCTTATAGTTTTGATGTGTTGTATGGAAATGTCAGTCAGCCATTAAGATATTTACTGTTAGTTTCACAAATAGTCTCCCTTTATTTACTTGCACCTTAGTATTTCACGGTACCTGTGCATCATCTATCTGTAGTACATGTATATTGTTTGTTAATGATACACAAATCTCCGTAAAGAAAAGCAGGGGATATTATTTTCCTTAGGGTAGTAGAAAAATGCCACTCAGCACATCTTGTTTCAGTTCTCAAATGTGGCATGCTGCATGTCGATTGTTCTTTGTTTTCCAAATGGAAGTTTGCGCTCTTCTTCACAGTTTTGGTATAATATATACTTATATCAATAGAGAAAGAACAAATAAGTGTTCTCGAAATTGATCATGTTGAAACTTACCGTAGTCATTTAAATCATGACTGATTAGAATTGACTCCTGTGGTACTTACATATGGGCTAAGCTTAGTAACCTCGGTAAACTTACAGATAAAGGTAGGGGTTACAGATACGTGTAGGTATTTGTATTTCTTCTGTCACTGAACATAGTTATTTTTCATGTACAAACATCAGGATGAATTTATAAAGTGGTGCTTTATTCTTATGTACAGTATACTTATTTAGATTGTACCAAAAATATATTGCAATGGCTTTAGATTTCATAGAAAGAACATTTACTTGTGTTTTTTTCCATGATGTTTGTTTTGTTTTGTTATATTTAGAGAGAAAATGAGTGAAAGAAGTGAAGTTAACTTTTCAATGAAGAAGTGTCTCATTTCAGTGTTTTAGCATCAAAGTATTCAAAACTACAGAATATTCCTGAATCTAAGTTCACTTAAATAATGTTTGCGGGTAAATTCTTTTTTTTTTTTCATGTATATGAACTATTTTTATTTTCTCCATTGTGTCTGAAAAAAACCCACTGAACAGTGATATTTCCAGAAATCACTTTGGCTACTTTTTATCTCAAAAGCAAATTACTTTTTGAAATAAAAAAAAAAAATTGTGGTGGAATTTTTTCTGTAAGCCCCTGAAACAGTAGATTTTAGAGGCATTTAAAATTTGGCTTGTCTGTCTATGCTTTTATCTTTTGATCTGGAAATGGAAGGGCTTAGATATTTGACATATCAGTTCACCTGTTGTTAGAAGACTTTTTTTGTGGGGGTCGACTATCTTTTTCCTGTGATCCTCATGTTAATTTTTGGTATATGAATTATGAGAATTTAGCATAATTTCTTTCCTGGGAATTTCCTTTTTTTTTTTGGTTTCATTTTTCTTATACGGTGCAAACGGAAGTGAAAAGAATGTGACTTGCAAATAAATGTGTTAAATTCAGTAAACACTCTGAAGACTTTGTAAATGTTTAACATATAGCTTACTTGAAGTGATATGCCTGTCATGCTGTATTACCACTGGTCACAGGTGAAGAAATTGTTGCATATTTGTAATTATATTCATAATCATTCATGTTCCTCAGACATTTGCAAAACAAGTCAAACTTGATGTTAGTGATATCAGTTTTATGTGTTTATCAAAGAGCAAAGGTTGCATCATCAAAATATCAATACATTTTCTGGTATTGATGAGTGCATATGCTTTTCAGTACAAGAATATGTCATCTGTGATGTCATCTCATGTCTGTCTATCTCAGGACATGTCCACTCATGTCTCAATATCAGAAAACGTCGAATCATTTTCATCAAGAGATGTTACCTGTGATGTTCATCAGTCAGGTTATGCCATACCATATATATTAGTATCAGAAAGACATGCCACCTCACATGCATCATTTACATGACACATCACCTCTCGTATTCAGTATCAGGACCTGTCACCTCATTTATATGTCTAACAGAATCAGGCCATATCACATTCTCATGGCCACAAGATGTCTATCAGTATGAGGTCAAGACGTATAATCATGTCACATTTATATGTCCATCAGTTTCAGGTCATGTTACATTAAGATGTCCATCAGTATCAGGTCATGTCACATTCAAATGTCAATCAGTATCAGGTCATGTCACATTGTCATTTCATATTCAGATGTCAATCAGTATCAGGTCATGTCACATTCAGATGTCAATCAGTATCAGGTCATGTCACATTCAGATGTCCATCAGCATCAGGTCGTATCACATTCAGATATCATTCAGTATCAGGCCATGTCACATACAGATGTCCATCAGTATCAGGTCTTGTTACATTCAGATGTCCATCAGTATCAGGTCATGTCACATTCAGATGTCCATCAGTTCATGTCACATTCGGATGTCTATCAGCATCAGGTCGTATCACATTCTTATTTCCACCCATATCCGTAACCTGCAGCACATTTCATTGTATTTCTGTACATTACTTTGTGTGCACATGTTTATATATCATCAACTAGACAAGTTTCCATCAGTTTATGTATGTTCACCACTGAATTGTAACTATTTATTGTGTACATAGACATAGATAGACTCTATGCCTGAAATAAATTTTTACAGATTGTTATAATGGAAAATGTCTTTTTATTTATCTTCAACAAGAGCCAAGATGGCTAATATCGTACATGAAATGTCCTTCAGTTATGATATACATGTAATTTATATTCATATCAGATGTACACGTATGCATCGTGTGTGAAAGAAGACTTTAAGTTGACCATCCATCTGATACTGTTTCTCTCTTGAGGTATAGTGGTTTTTATCACACCTCCAACTAGATACAGCAAGTAATGTCATACTGCCTGCCATGTGGAGGCGTACTGTGAGACCTATTTCTGATAATGCATCAAGCTTGTAGCCTCATCCCCATCCACCCTCACACACGCAAATTCTACAAACGCACTATGGGTCAGGTACATCAGAAACAAATTTTATATGTTGTTGTATTATTGTTTAACATCCCACTCAAGAATATTTCACTCATATGGAGATGACTGTGTGCCAATGAACGGCAACAAAACTTTGCCTAAACTCGGCACTTATGGCCGTATAGCAGGGAGGGTTTTTAAATGTGCCATCTCCTACTGTGACATGGGACCTCGGTTTCTACTGTCTCATCTGAAAGACAGACGGCCAACCGCGTCGATTCAAGCCCTGGACCATTTGATTTGAAGTTGAACCACTCAGCCACAGCGGCTCCAGCAAATATTATAACTAATTTGATGCTCATATATTGGAATCATATTGTCTGCCTGTCAGTCATCTAATCTGGATTTTTATTTCTATGAATGCTTGGTTCTACTTTATACTAAAGTTATCATATACTACAAAAAAATGTATATTAAATAACATCATGGAGATGAAAGGGAGCAGATAACGTAATAAATGTTATACAAACATGTTAGTTATTGAAGAAGGTCATGGGATATAAGAACCACCATTGCTCAGTGATTAGCATGTGTGCCTTCTGCTCATGAGTTTATGAGTTCGAATCCACACAGTGCTACAGTTGGTTGTCCTTTGTCCCTGTCCTTCAGGTGAGACAGTAAAAAGTGAGGTCCCATGTAGCTTCAGGTGTTGGCAGGTTAAACAACCCTCCCTGCTCTATGGCTTTGAGTGCTTAGCATAGGTCAAATTTGTAGCCCTTTGGCAGCATACCATGACATCTCCATATAATTGAAAGATTCTTGAGTGGGGCGTTAAACAACAATACAACCAATCAATACAAATGAGGTACCATACATGAATTATAATAAAGACTGTCATAATATATTCTTTAATTTTTTGCTAAACTGCTGTTAAACTTGGCCTCCATTAAAATTGGCCTCCGGGTAGCATACATCAGTTCACTGCCTGCCTTGTCAGCAAATGTCTCTGATTTCTCTTTATGATCATGTTGCTCAGTTGAGCAATTTTGGCCTCTTGTTTGATACCTATGTCAGAATTTAGTAATCAACTATCAGAAATGCTTATTGTGAACAATAGGCCCAGCTGTGTTAGGCCAGGGTCTTGTGTACCTGGCATCATTCCTTAGTACAGGATAGTCTCACTTATCCAGTTGTATTGATCCATGGTACAACTCTGTTACATCTTGAATCATATGAATTATTTTATCACAAAGAAATTTTTTAATTAGATGTACAGTCAAGCCTCATTAATCCAGACGCCAATAATCCGAATGCTTCACCTTCCGGCCAACATTTCCAGGGAACAAAATTGTCAGATTACCTTGCACATTATGATATGTATGTTTCAGTAATCTGGACACTTTATTTATCCAGACAAATTGCTTGGGATCGAAGGTGTCCGGATTAATGAGGCTCCACTGTACTTCAAAATTCATAAAATGTATAATATCTACGTGAGCAATGTAGGTCATTATGAGTCCTAGTTTAGCATCAACTTGCAGCTTATGTTATGCACATGAATATGAATGCTGATGAGTTTCATTTGCCACTACCACTGTGAACAGGTCAGCCATGGTATGATGCTTATTACAATTCACTTATCTTCTATAACGATGACATCAATATTTAATGTCAGAAGGATTTACCTCAGCTGATTTGAAAGGACATGCATTATGACATACATATGTCACTGTAGTTGATTCTCTTTTGTTGTGTTACATCTCAGGTAAACTTATTCACCCCTAAAGACACATTTGGAATTGCCTAAACCATTGATTCAATGAAGAGTCCATTATTTTCTAGGGGTTCATGTTTTTTTTTTTAAATCTATGATATCAGAGGCCTCAATGTATGTCATCTTTTATGGATGACTTTGTAGGTTAAAATGTCAGATGCACTGCTGGATGTAGCATCACTAATCATGGAAAAAATGAAAGAGATCTGGATAGTTGATAGATACATTACACAATATCATAAAAATACTGTATTAATGAGTGTCCCAGTTGACATGTTGTTCTACCTTGGTTAAGATATAATTAAGCAGGGCTTAATCATTAACATACCTGCCAAGTCCATACATAGGGAGGCTCCCCTTATTTTATGTACAAAATGTATAATTTCTTAAGAAAAAATGCACACCTCCCTCATGGAAAACTTTAAGTTTCCTATTACATGTAATTCATAGTAAAAACTTAGTGCCTCTCCCATGAGATTGAAATATCTCCCTCATGGAAATTTTTCAAGATTGGTAAGTCAGCATTAATCTGATACAAATAAATGCATACTTATTAAGAGATGGTATGGGTATGGTATTGTTGTTTAACGTCCCACTCAAGAATATTTCACTCATATGGAGACGTCACCGTGTGCTGGTGAAGGGCTACAAATTTTGCCTATGCCCGGCACTGCTGGCAGTAGAGCAGAGAGGGTTCTTTAACGTGCTAACACCTACTGTGACACGGGACCATTGTTTTTTCTGTCTTATTGGAAAGACAGAGATGACCAACCATGGAGTGGCGCTACATGGCTGGAACCTGGATCTTTTGATTCGCAGTCAAACATGCTAACCACTCTGCCACGGAGGCCCCACTTATTCAGACCATCTGTCTATTGCAGCTTTTTATTGTTACTTGTCTGAGGAACATAATTGTTTATTATACCTTCTATTAAAATTAACTAATCTGATTGGATGAAAGCAGTGTGACAAATTTCAATGTCACCTACTCCTCCTAGGCACCTGATCCCACCTCTTGTATGGCCAGGGGCCTGTATTTTCCCAACTCTTTATTGTGTATATTCCTAATAGGAATTATTAGATCAATCATTATTCATTAATTATCATTCCCTTCCATGTTATACTTATATGGTAGGCATATATAACATTCCCTTTGCATATAGCCTTGTTCCTCCACTTACTTATGCCGTGCCTGAGTACTGTAAGATAATTAAGTTTAATTTGGAGTCAGTCACTTTGTGATTATATGTGGGAGGATATAGCTGTTCACTGATTTCTCTTGGGTCTGTTAGTAATATACCAGCAGCATCTACGGAACCACGCTTTTCATCACCAAGTATCTTGTGAATTCTGTGCTCTGTACTGTTTTAAAGCAAAGATGAGCCATAAATTATACCAATAATTCTATTTATGTGATGGTCTGGTCTTTGAAAACCTTTTGATGTAATTCATTTGAAATAAAAAAAATATACCCTGCAGGAAAAAAACAAATCATTGATTGCTAGAATGAATGTAAAAGTACCATTTTTTGTGTGATTTTGATTATCCTTTTGGATAATGGGAAGGTAATAATATAATTTAACTAAATGTAGAAAACAGATGTGATGGAATTCAATTAAAATTGATTTTGCCATCGAAATTACACTTTTTAACCAATACAATTATTTATACATATTTTCTGCTTCTGGGACCGCTATCCACTAATATATCATACAGCACTTGCTTGATAATATTTATGAATTTAAACAACAAATCAGAAAAATAAAATAGATTTTCACATTAGCAATAAGTAAAGTATTTCCTTCAGGAGATAAAATTGTGTCAGTGAATAATATTAGACTAATAGGAAAGTGTGTATAGCATAGCCATCTATGGAGTTCACAACAAGATTTCAAATACAGTTAATTGAATGTCGAAGTACACTGTACTTGGGACCGTTAATAAACTTCCAAGTTTTGGAGACTTTGAGTATTAAAAAATATGATATCTCTCCAGCTGTATGCTTTTCCATCGACCCAAACCCACTTATTCACTTCCTTTCCTGGACACTGTTCTCATCATTCATCATTTTTTTGAATATTCTTAAATAATTCAACACTGCCGTCATCTTGATTAGTAATGAACACGCATCGATTACAATGTCTGCCAAAATTTTGTATTTCAAAAAATTAAGATGATATTTCACATGTATTTGAAGCCTTGGACTTGTGAAATTTATTCGAGAGATCGAAAATTTGGATGTTGACAATCAAAAGATCGGAAATAAGTTTGCTTTATTTAGTAAGGAAAAAAATTGGGACCAAAGCTTTACTTTGAGGGATTGAGAACCTCGAGAGAAAGACATTTGAGTTTTCAAGATTTGACTGTATTTAAGCCAAAAAATTGTCCAATAGGATTTGTTTGAAACAAATGAAATATTAGAGTAAAACCATGGTTTAACATATCTATAGTAGGCAGAGAAGAGGTAAGATTTTACCTGTATTTTACCAATATATTGCCACAGAAATGATTTTCCCAGATTGTCAAAAAATAATCAGTGATATTACTTTATCAAAAAGAAAAAAAATAGCCAAAATCTGTACCTTGAAAGCAATAAAATGACGCTTAACATACAAGCTAGGAATTTATTATCTACCAGGGAGAGACAACCCTAATGTTAATGTTGATGTTGGATTTAAATAACCATCTGATACATCTTATAATACTACCTAGCTAAATGTCTAGAATCCACAAAGAGGAGATAACTCCATAGTTTACAGCCACAAGCGAGGAGACTTAAATCCACAAAGAGGAGATAACTCCATAGTTTACAGCCACAAGCTATGAGATTTTAATTCACCAAGAGGAGATAATTCATTCGGATCTATTACATCTTACATGCAAACTAGAAGACTTAAATCCACCAGGAGGGGTGACTCCATTAAGTTTGTTATAAAGAAGTATCTAATCCATCTTCAACACAAGCTAGGAGACTAAAATCTAGCAAGAGGAGATAACTCCATTCAGTTTTCTATAGAGAAGTATCTGATACATCTTACACACAAAAAATCCACCAAAAGGAGATACATTTGTAATTCCATAGTATATAATAAAGAAGGATCTAATACATCTTACACATGAGCTAGGAGACTAAAATCCATCAAAGAAGATAATTCCATAACTGATTCTAAAGACATTAAAATACATCTTACAGTCATAAGCACAAGCTAGGAGACAATATCCGCCAGGAGCAGATAACTCCATCAGCTTTGTAAATGTAACACATCTTCAACATAAATGAGGAGGATATACACATGCAACTTGATAAAACCTTTCAATCCTGTAAGCCATATTGAACTGGTCTGGACAACAGAGATGAGCATTCCATTTGGATTCATAGGGTTGAAAGGGTTAAGCTTGCTATAAAGAAGGATCTAATACATCAAACAGTCACAGGCTAGGAGACTATTATCAACCAAGAGGAGATAACTCCATAGTTTGTATAATCTATTACATCTTATACACAAGCTAGGAGAGTAAAATCCACCAGGAGGAGATAACTCCATTCAGTTTGCCATTAAGAAGTACAGTTGAGTTGGTCTACAACAAAGTCAAAGACTTCGTTAAAGGCATCCTTCATTTTAAGCATCAGAATTATTTACTACATAAATAGATGAATAGTCATTCTTTTTGGGGATATTTTCCACTTTGTCATGGCACTGAATTTGCTTTTAGCCGATTCGTTATAGACCGACTCTACTGTATCTTATACATTTTGCACACTGGCTAACCATAAAATAATCCATCAGGAGGAGATATCTCCATTATTCCTTCTACAGAAGTATCGAATGCATCTTACAGTCACAAGCTAGGAGACTAAATTCTACAAGAAAGGGATACCGGTAACTCCATGTTTGTTACAAAAATGAATCTACATGTAATACATCAAACACACAAGCTAGATGACTGAGAATCCACCAGGGGGAGATAACTCTTTTTATAAGTTTGCTATAATGATATATCTAATACATCTTCAAAAATCACAAGCTAGGAGACCTAAATTCACAAGGAGGGGATATCTTAAAATTTTTACTCATGGCCTATGTGTCAGGATTTCATTCAAATATGAATTTCTCAGTTAATGTAGTCCATTTTGGTGAAAAGGAGATCAAATATTTACAAAATATACTCCTATTCTAAGCTGCTTTCCATAAATTTACACTTTTCTCACAGGCATCTCACCCAATACAATATTTACTCGCGTAAGGACTTGATTCTACAGAGATCTATCAGAGTATGTTGTATATATTAAGCTAATCTATTACTATAGTGTTTAGCATTTTAGCCTACAATATTTCTCATAAGGCAATTCTTAGTAACCTTACATTTTCTAATTTGATTAGGTTTGAATTAATTGTCCTGTGCTCTTGGGGTTTAACTATAGTACAAATGATCCTTGTTTATGTGATGTGCCTATTATACATTCATTAAATTATGTTAAGTGTTTCTCCTTTGAAGTCAGTGTACAAATATAACTTTACAGACGAAAATCATTGACCATATAAGCTTGTTATCTATTATGTTCTGTGCAAGCAATAAATGGTTATCTTCTTTATTACATTGGGGCCCCCTGGCTCAGTGGTTAGTGTGTTCTCCTCCAGATCTTGAGGTCATGGGTTCGAATTCCTGCTGAGCTTTGGTTAGCTTTCCCTGTCCAGGTATGGTATGGTATGGTATTGTTGTTTAACGTCCCACTCAAGAATATTTCACTCACATGGAGACATCACTGTGTGCCGGTGAAGGACTACAAATTTTGCCTATGCTCGGCACTAATGGCTGTAGAGCAGGGAGGGTTCTTTAACGTACCAACACTTAATGTTACATGGGCCTCGGTTTTTACTGTGTGTCTCATCCAAAGGACAGGGACGGCCAACTGCGGAGTAGCGCTGATGCGGCTCGAACCTGGATCTTCTGATTCGCAGTCAAACTCGGCAATGGAGGCCCCTCCCTGCCCAGATGAGATAGTAAAACCCGAGGTCTTGTGTCACAGTAGGTGCCTGTAGGTTAAAGAAACTTCACTGCTCAATGGCCATATAATTGCCAAACATAGGCCAGAATTGTCACACTTCAACAATATTGGCAATTTCTCTATATAAATGAAGGATTCCCTACAGGGAAATCAAACAACAATACAACCAACCTATAAATTGCAAAATCAGGTTGGTGTTGTTGGGACCTATCTTGACTTACATAATGTGTCATGCCACTTACAATTTTATTACAAGTGTGTTCCAATATAAGCCAGTGGTTATGGTGCCAGTGTGGTTCCAGAATATTGTGGTTTCAGGCCAGTGTGGTTTTAGTTCATAAGATTCCATTATCAACAGTTTCTATTACAAGCACTGCACAAATGTGATGCAAGTAGGATTGGATAATGATCCCAGTTGATTCATACCATTTTAAGACCCCATGCACATGTTAACCCTTTCAACGCCACA
>JACSZP010027135.1:0-15120 GCA_016161895.1 Pinna nobilis
AATGTCTGGAAAAAATGGGGGACATAACATTTGTCCGTACGAGCGAACAGTCCAGAAAATCGGCGCTTGACTGTATATGCTCCCCGAAGTTTTTTCAATGAGCATAAAAAAAGAATGAACATCCTATGAATGTGCACATCTCTTTTATGTGTAAAAAATTGCAGCAAAATATGAAAGCTATAATAGCTCTAAAACTGTAGAAGAAGAAAGGCGGACAAGCCATGCATCTATACTTTGACAGAATGGTGACTGGACAAACAATCAAACAGAGAGACAGTCGTAAATTGATATAGCCTAAGTACTGTGTTGCTGCAGCATAAACAGATTTTGATCATATAACATTTTAAATTGATTTGTCCTTCTTTCTCTTCCAATCTGAATTTGTAGACACCACTAAAATGTCCAAAAGGAAATGCCACTCCAAAGTAGTCATTTCGCATATGACCTTTGAACTATTTTCAATGTACAAGTACCTTACAGTTCCAGCCTTACATAATTAGATGTAGCTCTTAGCTACATAGAAATTAGTGCATGAACAGACCTTTTTCAATTTAATGGATCAGCTCTTATAACAGAATATGAAAATTGTTTTTTAAAGTCAACATAAGAACAAAATCTATACCTCCAATTCTGCATGGATCTCCTCAATTTCTCTTTGCTCTTCAGACTGAAATGAATTTTATCAAAACCTGATATTAGATGAATACTATATACTGTATAAATTATTGCCCCCATTTTATTTTCACCCCTTTTGCTCTCATTGTCAATGGAGAAATTTATAACTGGGCGAATTCAAAATGGTAAATTCATTGAAAAGAATTATGAAGAGGCTGGGCAAATTTAAAATGGGTCGAAACTGTTCAAAAGTAAATGAGAGTGAAAATAACCCTGTATGCAGTATTGAGAATTTCAAATATGAATCAAGTGCTTGTGAAACACTAATATCGAAATATGGCGGCAAATAGAGATATCAGAACTCAAAGAATATACAGTTGAATCCAGAAGAGAACTGAATATTTCTTTCAAATAAACAGGATTTTCATAATAAGAAGAAGTGGAAGACAAAGTGGTTTAAAGCACAATAATCTAACCATTCAGCCACAGAGGCCTGGTATGTGTTTTAAACTGAAAGATACTAACAAAAACACCACAGAATTTACAGACATGTTAATTTTGAAACTAGTCTTGAAGATAATAGTTCTTTAGTGTACCATTGAAGAAAGCTGAATTTCATGATAGCAACAGATACATGAATTCACAGTACTTCTGAGAATTTTCAAGGGAGAAAACACATGGAACAAATGGAAATGCTATTTAATGCAAAATATGGAAATTAGAAGGCATTTCCAAAAAAAAAAATTTCATAAGAAATAAACAGCGGAGCCTCATTAATCTAAAATAATCCAATACAAATTGTCCAGATTAATGTCACATCCAGATTACTGAAACATGTTTAACATGACATATGCAATATGAAAATTTTGTCCCCAGTAAATTCTGTCCGGCGGATAAAGCATCCGGATTATTGGCGTCCAAATCAATGAGACTCAACTGTGGATGGTGAGCCATTTGAACACCTGCAATTGATTACCTTCTCTGTTCGCTCAGCTAACAGCCCGTCCAGGGAGAAGTAAGAACTATGTAGTTTAGGAGGATTTACATCAGATCTGAAAGGCACTGGACTTCCCGGTGTTGGTGACTGTAAAAGCAAGAACAAAATCACTGGTAAAGTAAAACTGGTATTACTCAGGAGAATATCATTTTTACATAAGTACATGTACATAACAGCAGTTGCTCATAATTTCTATAGATCTACCCCAATATTCACCTGTTTTGTGGAAAACATACAATGAAACCTAGCTATCAAGACCACCCAAGTGACTTGCTACAACTGGTCTGATTAGTGAGGTGGTCTCCTAAGTGAGGTTAAAATAATCATAAAGAGTGATAATCAGACTGAAGGTGGTCTTTAGGCTATGTTCCAATCTATGTTGATAGATTTATTTTCTACATAATAAAGAATTATTATAAAGGAGCTGGATTGAAAAAAAATTGCAGAATTTGGTCTCATCATATTAATTGGTTATCAGAGCCCAAGGACTTGGGCAAAGTTCCATTCCAAATTGAGAATGTGAATGGCAATCTCTCGAAGTTCTCGATTTCTCAAAGTAAAGCTATGGTCCCAATTTTTTCCTAATAAGTTAAGTAAATTTAGTCTCGATCTTTCAAATGTCGATGGCGAAACTTTCGATCTCTCGAATAAATAATCTCAATCTTTTGAAATGCAAATTTTCGGCAGACATTGTAATTACTACTTCTTTATTTAGCAATTAAAGGAGACGACATTGTTAAATTATTACAGAATATTTACTTAAATAATGACTGATGAGAACAGTGTCCGGGAAATGGAGTGAATTAGAGGATTTGGCATGGTGGAATAGCGTTAAGCTGGAGTATTCGTATTTTTGAAAACTCGAAGTTTCGAAAACTCAGTCTCTCAGCGGCCTCCGAGCACTTGGAGTTTTTGAGATTCAACTGGATGTCAAAGTACCAAAATACTTGTTTTTGGCTGAATCATAATTGTATCGTTCATTGTATCATTGCAATATTGGCCACTATAACTCAGCTATTAGCATGTTCATAATAGAAAGCTTGTGGGTTCCCATCCATACTGAGCTGTGGTAGGCTTTCCCTGTCCTTCAGATGAGACACTGATAACCCAGTTCCCATGTCAAAGTAGTGTTGGCACATAAAGAGCCTTCACAACTCAACAGCCTTAAGTGCCAAGCTTAGGCCAAATTTGTTGCAATTTACAAGACACTGGTGACATCTCCGTATCAGTCAAAGATTTATGAGTGAGACGTTAAATAATAATACAATCAACCAATTTTTGCAATAGGAGAGCAACTCACATGAAATATTGTCAATGGCGGTGTTCCTGGTACAGGTCTGTTACTGTAAAGAAATAACAAAAAAGTAGTCTTCAATTTATCAGAAACAAAGGTCAATTTAGTAAACAGGAAAATCATAAAAAAAAAACAAAAAAAAAAACACACACACACACTGATATATGAAATGTTATATTAATACGATGTAAAAGTAAATACACAAAAATTTAATCGACCTACTTGAAATTTGATCTTCAGTAGTGGTGTGCTACTTTTCCAACAGCGATCTACTGAGACCAAATCTAAAGTCTCAATGAGAACCAATCAAGTTCTGTGCTTTGGGAATTGGAGATACTACAATACATGTAGTTCTTGTATGTGAGTATAAGATAAACAAGAGAAGTTCTGTATGAGGTCAAAGAAATTGACCTCTTGGTGGGATTGTATTTGATCTTCATGTACTTTGGCATTAAGAATGGGTTACATTGGAGATCACATTTCGCTTAGACTGATTTGTACCTAGATTACTCAAAGTGGCTTACAAAGAATATCAATATCTGTAACAGCAGCAAAATCAAGTCCAAAATCTCAGAAAATACCAAGAAATATTCTAATTCATAGAACCATTATTTCACTGGGGAAAAAAAATTACGGAAAATGAAAGTATGTCAGACGGACAGACGGGCAAGAAACTGTAAGCGCCCTCTAGCTACAGCTCTGTAGGGGAACAAAAATCATGTAGGGGAACAAAAATCATGTATGGGAAATACATGTATCATGAAATATTCTAATTTTAAGAGCCATTAGCCACTGGGAAAAAAAAAACCACTCTGGACACTGAAAATATGTCAGATACACAGACAGGGAGGAGCTCTAGCTCTGTTGGGAACCTACATTGTATACTGTATACAGGGAAATATTTTTACCCTGTTTTCTTTTTGCCCTCATCATCTGTGGGCGAATTCAAAACTAGACAAATCTAAAAACGGTAAACTTATTGAATAGTATAACAATGAGATAGGGCAAATTTAAAATGGGGCGAAACTATTTGCAAGTGCATTATGGCAAAAATAATGTTGCATACAGTAATCATATATCGTTGTATGGTACATGTAATAGTGTATGCTAACTTGTGTAAGAATTCACTATTTTGTGCTCAAAGTACTATGTGAGATTTAATTACAATTACTCTAGTCACAGATTGAAATATGAATAATAAAAACAAGCGCTCACTTACCAGGCATTCTCAAGGTCAGCAAGGAAAGATGGAACCTCAAGTTCATCATCAGATTCATCAAGGTCAATGTCAAGGTCACTTCCATCTGAAAATTATTAGCACATACAGAGTAAAACAATAGACAACCACACACAGATCTAGAGGAGGTTTGGGGGCCCAAGACAGACGGGGTCAAGGGGCTCCAGACAGGGGGATCATGAGGGGATTAGGGGGATCTAGACCCCCTCTATTGGAATTTGCAATTATATACCATTATGATTTCTATCAAATATGTATGTCACTACATTTGTTTTTCACAATCACCTTTCCATTTACCTTTTGAAAACTTGATAACATCTGTCCCTGACATGGTTGTCTAGGTTATCATTGGATTTCATAAATATGAGTACATATTATGCATTCATGATGTATCATTGAACAATAATTTTAGCTTTGTGTTTTATTTTCAATCTAAATTTCTAATGATCAACAATAAATTTATGTGCATTTCATAGATGGATTCCTGCTGAAATCAAATTACTCTCACTACTAAAGGAATGCACTGACTTACACTCAAGGTTTGAAAAGTGAAAGTACTGATACCCTGACCTAAAAATGATCTACAGTAATGGATTGGTTGGTTGCATTACTGTTTAATGTCCCACTCAAGAATCTTTCACTTGTATGGAGACGTCACCATGTGCCACTGAAGGGTGACAAATTGTGCCTTTGCTCAGCCTGTATGGCTGTAGAGTTGGGAGGGTTCTTTAAAGTGCTAACATCTACTGTGACATGGGAACTGGGTTTTTACTGTCTCATCCGAAAGATAGGGAAAGCACACCATACCTTGGCTCTGTATAGAGCACTGAAAGATGAAAGCAAAGCATCATGCATAAAGTAAATATAATGAACTTACAAAAATGACCTGTATAATCAGATTGCTGACTCATCTGTGCTGAAATCTGACTGGTAGAAGATTCTTCGGACTTTGTTCTGTATTCTTCCATCACATTGGTTGAGCCAAATCTCTCAGACTCTTTTTCAGGTAGTTGTGTTGATCTACTTTCACCATCATTTTTGTCTGCTGATCTACTTTCATCGCACTCTTTGCCTCTTGACCTACTTTCATTGCATTCTTCCACTGTTGACCTACTTTCACCAATATTTTTGTCTGTTGACCTACTTCCACCAGTATCTTTTCCTACAGACATACTTTCAACAATATCTTTGACTGTTGACCTATTTTCAACACCATCATTGACCGTTGACTTACTTTCACCTGATTCTTTAGATATTGACCTACTTTCACTACCATCTTTTCCTGCTGGTATAGAGCTCGGTACCTTGTCGTTGTGTACATTTTTCTTCGGGAAATTTTTACTATAATCGGCAAACTTTCTCTGATCATCCTGTTGTCCTGTTTGATCTAAAATGGAAATCGAACTGAGACTGGAATCCATTAAGTTTTTTGAGACTAAGGAGTCAGAGCTCCTTCTGGAATCAACAAAGCTTGCACTCTTTGAGTGGTTAGAATCTGGCATTTTGTAGGAGTCTGTTGACTTTGACTTGACCTGTGGACTAAAATGCATACTTTTCCTGGAATCACTATTCACTGATGAATATCCTTTACCAGAATTAATCAAGGATCCCGACACATTCCTCCCCAGAGGGTACAGCTGACCTGGTCCAGATCCAGGTAACGGTTTGTCCTTATTCACCCCTGATAGTTTCCCACTGTCCGCCTCTGGCCTGTGGTTTGGACCAAAGTAACTAGAATGTTTATAAACTTTGGACGTGCCCTGATATGCGGTCTCTTTATCACCTATTACACTACTTGCCGGCTTGGTTGTTGGCCTGATCACCTCGCCACTGGCATGTCTTTTCTTGCCAGAGCCGTCTGTATGAGAAGTTGATTTACGATTTAGACTGGTGTCAGATGTGTGACGGGAGGAATCCTGTAGACTCCGCCTCCTGTGGTCTTTGTTGTCATGGGGATAAGAACTACTGGTGACTGCCTTTTCTCTTCTGTCTGACCGCGCTCGTTCCTCCTCTTGCCGCTGCTTAGCCTCTCGGTACTCCCTGTATGACCGGGCATTTTCTGGTGTTCGGACTTCACTTTGGGCCGGTTCTGACGCTGACCTCTGATATTGATGTATGCGGTCTCTCTCTTGACTGAGAGATCTATGTCCAGGAGATATAGATGAGTGTGTATGTGATTGCATCCTAAAGGAATCCTTTCTTGTGCTCCCATGCACAACTATCTCTTCTCTTCTAGGTTCTGTACTTTGTGACCTAGCTCTGTAGCGTTCTCCATGGTGATCGCTGCTTTTCTGTCTACTTACAGCATTTTTTCCCAACTCTCCTGAGGACTGGTCACATGACTTTACTTCCGAGTTTGACGATTTACAATTTTTATCTGTAAGCTTGTCCTTATTCTGGTTTTGTAGGTTGTGCCTACTCATTGGTTGATTACTAACATTTAAGCTTTGGCTAATATGACCCGAATGTACATCATGAGTAGGTTTGGACAAAGAGCATCTAGAATCTAATGCATTGTTAGAGGCATTCAGATTCATGGCACTAGAGTGGTGGTCACTCTTTGAGCTATCCAGCACATGTGAGCATTGTGTTCTAGTGTCTGATGTTATATGGTTCCCTGTTTTCTGTTCCCCTTTCAATTTCTGGTTCCAAGAATCGTCAACTATCTTCTTGGTAATTTTATCTAAAAAAAAAAATTAAAAACGAGTTTATTAATATGAAAGTCTTTTCAGGCATACAATCATTTGGGTTTGTTAGTTTGATGAATTTAATTGCAAACAAAAAGAACCCCACAGATTCTTGCATTTTGATTGGTTTGTCAGGTATAAGTGCTGATTTATCGTACGGTAACCTATGGTATTTTCAGAGGTGCAAATGCATGAGCCAATTTGGGGATTTAGGGTATTTATTGTAAACTGTTGTCCATCTGTTACAATTTTTACTCTTTTTCCAATCATTAGTTTGTTTTTAAAAGTAACTGGGCTAGCTTTTATGAAATGATGTTGCATTCTTTATATCCGTAAAAATCAGTAACTCCATGATACATGTGGTGCTACGCCGACACTTTAACCCTTTAAACACCACAGACCAAAATAGACTGATCTGAGACAATGGAAAAGAGCATACCATTCTGATATTTGGGGTTGAAAGGGTTAATATACTTAAGTTCTGTCTGCTGATAGTGGCTAATACTCCCATCCCATTAACGTGTTCACCCCTACAAACACATTTGGATTTGCCTAAGTTATTGGTTTAATTAGGAGTCTATTTATTTCCAGAGGTTAATGAGTTAACAAATTTAGAGGGAAAAATAAATAAAGAATAGTGTCTTGCAATTTGGAATAGCAAAACTATCAATGAGGGGTCCTTGAGCCTTCACATACAGTCATCTGAATATCATATTACATAAGTCCAAGACTGTTAGAAGATCCTCTATTTTGTAAAGTTCAGTGCTTTCATAGAAGACATGCTATTTATTGTTAACTACTTCATTGGATCAAGAACTATAAGGAAAATCTATTTCTCAAAAAAATAAATTTAGCAACTAGATATATATTGTGTCTTTAAGGCAGCACTGATGCCTCAAATTTGGACTTCATGTACATGTATATAAATATCTTACAAAATATTAAAGCTGCAACTCTAAAATTGTAGGAGTAGATAGCCAGACAAACTGTATTCCCTATATAATATACAGCTGCATGAAGATTGAAAAAAAAACTCTCAAAATACTCTTATTTCCACAAAATTTAAAAAAAAATCCTATGAACATACACATCCCCATTATGTATAGACATCCTGCAAAATATCAAAGCTGTATCTCAAAAGCTGCAGGAGGAGATAGCCAGACAAACCATTTTCACAGTACATGTATTTATCCTATGGACATGCATATCTCTATTACAAATACATGTACAATGTATGTGTAAAAACATCCTGCTATATATTTAAGCTCTAGCTCCAAAACTGTAGGAGGTAGTAGCCAAACAAACCATGTATCTATACTCATATGGAAGGACAAATGAATGGATTGAGAAATGAACGGACAGACGAAAGACGAATGAACAGACAGGTGTAAATTATCCCATGGGTATAAAAATACATAATTTCCAATCATTTGAATGATTTATTCTGAACATCTAGAATGTTTATTGATACTCTGTATAATTCTTACAAAAAAACAAGGTCAAGGTCACTTGGTAAAAAATCACTTAATTAATCGATACTTATCAAAAAAGTAATATCTATCTAATTAACTCTATCTACAATGTGCCCCTTAACACAAAGTACAAATCATTGTGTTAAGATCTGAAGACTAATTACATGTAAGACAAATTCTAGGATTCCAAGTAGGGGAACTTTTCATGCATATGCATTAGTTTCATCAGCCAATCACAGCTTTCCTGGCTAAACACTATCAGTATACAGTCAAACACAGATTTATTGAAACTGGAAAGGAATGATTTTTTCTTTCAAATGACTAGGGTTTTTAAAATAACCGGATTACAATAGTAATTAAAATCATGTTAAGATAAGCAAGATTTCAATATATTACAGAGATTACTAGTACTGATGGACAAAAAACCCTGAAAACGTTCATCTACATCACAAATGTAATCAAATGATGCATTTTCAAAAGGAAAAAAAAAATCCTGAACTGATTTAAAAAAAAAACAAAACTGATTTCAGGATTTTTCTTGAAAACTGAAAACTAGCAACTCTGATATTAGAATTAAATATAAATGTATTCCACTGTGATTGGCTTTCAGTCTACAGAGATTTAGAATTTGCCTACATATTTTCTCAATTTTTACTTTATTGATTCATACAACACAATTTGGCAAAGAGATACACTGAAGGTTGAGTTTTTATCAGGTTGGAGCAGTACCACATAGTTTCCATGAGTAGTTCAAAGTCATCAGTAAGATTAATGTTGTGGACAGACAAGTAGACAGGACACAAACAGATAGACGCCCTGATCTTCACCTACATGCAAGTAGAACATGTAAAAGCATGCAAACACTGACAACATAAAACATACACAAACTACATAGAGGCAACATATGCTGTTACTAAGCCACACATTGTACTAATTACCACTGTAAAGTTAAAGGATGCCTTACCCATACTACAGCTCAACAAAAAGGAAAAATAAGGAGCAAAGATCATCATACAGTCTTTATACAACACAAGTCTAAGTAGTGAATAATAATAGAAATGAATCTGGGAAATAAGAAGACCTTATCAGAAGCTGTCAGTCTTCGTTAATCTAATTGTAAATTTCATCACACAAAATTCAAGAATTCTGATATTTATCATAATTATGAGGACTTTATTTATTTTTCTGAGCAACCAATGGGTTAATAGATAATTTAGTAACCATAATGAGAAGCTAAATAGACTTAGTGTAATTGAGTAACTGATCTAAATAATATATGTCTGTTTAGGGGAGGGACTGTAACTCCCACACTAATGTACATGTACACTGGAATTGGATCAATTGAATTGGAAGTGGAATGTTTTCTTTAAATATATAGGGTTTTCAAAGTAATTGGGTTGAAAACGTAATAAAGTAATTAACCAAGAAATTAAAGTTATCTTAAATTCAGAAGTAGTTCAATATATGCAGGTTCACTATAAGTCGGTTTGAATTTGATTTCTAAGTTTTAAAAAGGAACATATGGAAAATTATTGTATACCATCCAACAGAATAAAAATTGCTCATTTTCTATGTCTTGTCACATGAGATATAATGAAACCTACAATGTAATTCATAGGACAAAACCTTTGACCCCTGCTGCCAAATTTTGAGCTACTGAAATTGAGGGGCAGCATCATTCCAGTATCTAGCAAAAATCAAAGGTCAGTCATGTTACCATAAATAAATAATGTTTGACCCTGCCATTTGCACAAACTTTTATATTCCAATTTTATACCATATTTTGCATCAAATGCATCCCAAAAAGACCCCTGGTGATGAACAGTGCAAATGAATGTTTGAAACCTACATTGCCCTGTTTCATTCTGAATAAATTATCGGCAAATTTTAATAAGATAGCCTAAAGTCAAGGGAGCACTTGCCATTTCCCGTAAACAATTATGGGTAGTGACTTTGCTTTGCTGTGATAAAAAATTTCAACATGCACGGTAATGGATCTCTGAGAGTGTAAATTAGAGTTCATGTATATACAGTGAATATTTGCATACTGGGGTATGGCCATACATGGGCTATTTGGGTGACTAAATCTACAGACTAAAATCATGTTATTTGAGTTCAATTTTTGGGTGAGTGATATTTTTATTTGTTTAAAATTATCTTACAATTGATTTGATAATCAGAAGGCGAACAAGCTTACCACTAGGCCATAGTAACCCTCCATGTTGAGACGACTTATCTCAAAAACATGGAGACTTGATTTATTCAATAAATAGTCACTAAAATTTCCACTGAGTCAGACCTGGCTGCTTAATTATATTGTATAACAACTACACGGTACAGTACACAGGAAAATGTTTGTCCCAGTTTTATTTTCGCCCATTTGGCCCTTATCATCAGTATGTGAATTCAAAACTAGGCAAATTAAAAATGGTAAATTCATTAAATATAACAATGAGGAGACGGGGAAAATTTACATGTAAAACAGGGCGAAACTGTTTACAAGTGCACTAGGGCGAAAAATACCACAGGGTGAAAATAGTTGTGTGTACACTAGGCCTATACAGAAAACATACTGAGTGAATATGTACTGTATAATGGCTTAAGTGGAGTAGCAATGAAAAGAACTTGTTTAAAGATGTACAAGCACAACTGGGTACACCAAGAGGCCATGTCATAAATTCTGTCTATGTCATACATTCAGAGGCTATACAAGTAATCTGGTCATTTTTGCTCAGAGACTAACCTTTGATTGCTTCAGCACACAGAGAGACTCTTTTTAATTGATGGACAACACTTCCAATATGGTTCCCTTTCCTTCCTGAGGTTGTTTTATTGATATGAGTATCTTGAACTTCAGTAACATCTATTTTGGACAATCCAATCACATGATCTACACCACTTTCAATGTCGAGCATGCTTTTGGCAGTTTCTTCAGATAACAGACCAGATGACATTTTTGCACTTGGGTGCCCTTCTGTTTCCTTGGTAACCTGTCCTACGTTATCACTTGCAGTGTGCTGACCTTGAGGACAGCTAGAGTTTCTCTGAACATGTTCACAACTTGGCATTTTCTGACCCTGTACAAGACTCGATCTTTTCTGCCTATGAGTACCAGTAGAGGTTTTCTGAACTAGCTCAATAAATGAAGTTTTCATACCCTGAACAATACCTGAGGTTTCTTGACTCTGTTTTCTATTTGAGTTTTTCTGGATTGCTTCATTACTTGAGCTTTTTTGAACAAGACCTGAGTTTTCTTGACCCTGTTGACTAGTTTCAGTTTTCTGAACTACTTCATTAACTGAAGTTTTCTGTCCATTTTCACTGCTTGAGCTTTTCTGTGAATGTACATGAGTAACACTTGGCTTATTATTACCCTGTTCACTGCTTGATGTTTTCTGACCCTGAACCAGACCTGAGGTTTCCTGACTCTGTTTACTATCTGATATTTTCTGACCCTCTACAAGATCTGAAGCTTTCTTCTCCTTTTGAGTACTTGTGGAATGCTGTTTATTTAGAGCATTGTTTTTCTTATCCCTTTTAACAGCTTTGGATTGTTGTTTATCTGGTGGATTGTATTTCTTATCCTTTCTAACAACTGTTAATTCCTGTGAACTTATCGGAATGTCTTTCTGGTCCCTTCTAACGACTGTTAATTGCCTGGTATTATCTTTCTGGTCCCTTTTAACAACTGCTAATTGCCTGGTATTATCTTTCTGATCCCTTTTAACAACTGCCGATTGCTGTGTATAAGGTTGATGGTTTTTCTCATTTTTGTGAGCTTTTGCTGACTGCAGTGTATTTGGTGGATTGTTTTTGTTATGCCATTTATCAATTCCCGATTGCTGTGAGTACGGAGAATAACTTCTCTGATTCCTTGGAGCAATTGCAGATTGTTCTGTATGTGGTTGTTGGTATTGCTGGTACATTTGAGGCCCTGCTAATGGCTGTGTGTAAAGAGAATAGTTTGTGTCCATGTATTCCCCAGTATAGTTCATGTGGCTATAAGTATACTGATCTTCTCTCACGACACAGTTTGGTGTGTTTCTTGCTCTGGGGTTCCAATTAAAGTTCCCCTGAAGCTGAATATCCATTAAAGCCACTGGCTTATTGTGTACATTCCTACCATCAAACTGACCTTGCATTTGGTTCCTGTGACCTAGATTTCCAGCCTGATCAAATCTTTGTATTTGATTCCATTGACCTATATTGGGTCCTTGATTATTTTGGATCCTTGAGCTTGACGACGCTGGACCTCTCTCTGACATATGGTGAGTACTGGTCCAGTGTAGCTGACTCTCAGACTGGTGTTGTCCGATCCCCGCCTCAGAATAGTTCCCTGAAAATCTATATCTCTGCTGATTGCCATATGCATGGTGAAAATTCTGACCCCTGTAATTCATTCTGTCTTTCCTTGGACTTGTTTAAGACTCTGCTCTTTGATTTGGAAAGTCCATAAAGCTTCTACTATGACACTTGTTACTCTTAGGCTCTGCTGCATTGAAACAAAATAAAGATTTGTACACAAAAGAAGGTATAAGGTGCACAACAACTAAAAACAAGATGTGTGTAA
The DNA here is from genome assembly GCA_016161895.1 of Pinna nobilis. NCBI lineage: Eukaryota > Metazoa > Mollusca > Bivalvia > Pterioida > Pinnidae > Pinna > Pinna nobilis. The sequence goes on from JACSZP010027135.1 coordinate 12,873, forward strand.
CTGTTGGCGAAACATGGATGCCACTATATGACAGCAAACAGAAACATCAGGGTCAAGGTCACAATTTCAGAAATGCTAGTACATGTACCAAATGGAAGATTGAGTATATACATGTACAAAACAAACTCTATGTTCCACCATAAGAGAGTTTTGGGCTGTAAGCCATGACTAATAAATAGACAAACAAATAACTATATACTCTCAGGTCTTGGGGAGGAAGGGGAGTCAGAAGTACAGTGGTGGTGTTGCTGTGAAGGTTCTGTGTCAACTATGGCTTCTTAAAGCAATATAGCAAGGTGGAATTCAGAAATAGATGGGCTGTGACGGCAAGCACTCATTTCAACTCGAGACTCTGCCAGGGTGGGTTGGGTTGGAGTGGGGGAATCAATGGTTTGTATATGTGGCCTATACAGACTTTTTACTTAAAGAATGGCTTATGGCTTCAAGAACAGATTTATAACTTCTGTGTATAGGAGTCTAATTATCCAACTCTCAGCCAGGTGATTTTTACTGCATCAAAAGCACTCTAGACAAAATAATCTGAATCTCACTAAACTACGGTCCTGATTTTTTTCCTTAATAAATTAAGCAAATTTAGTCTCTTTCGAAAATTGACGTCGAAATTTTCGATTTCTCAAATAATTTCCACAGTCTAAAGCTTGAAAATACCTGTGAAATACTATCTCAATCTTTTGAAATGCAAATTTTTGGCAGATATTGTAATTACCTCTTGTTTATTTTGTAATCACAATGACAGCAGTGTTAAATTATTTCAGTATATACATGTATACCCAAATGATGAGTAATGAGAACTGTGATCAGAAAGGGAATGAATAAGAGGGTTTAGGGTTGGCGGAAAAGCTTTCAGCTGGAGAAATATCCTGCTTTTGAAAAACTTGAAGTCTCGAAATCTTGAAGTTTATCAGCAGCCCCAAGCACTTTAAGTTTTCGAGATTCAACTGTACTGGGTATGTATATACAATGTAGTCTAACATGCCTTCGCAACTCATTGATTTCAAAGAATATCTGTCATATATGTGGCCTAAAATTAAGCCTAACACAGTGGTTTTTTTCTGTATTAATCATCTGAATTCAGAGGCCACCTGTCATTTTGACCATTTTGATTAGCATCTTCCCTGGGATAGCCTCTTAAAACAGGTTAGACTGAACATGTACATGTTTACTGAAAAATGAGAACTACATGAAAAAATGTAATCTGAATGTACATGTATACCTAAAAAAACTGCATATACTAAGAGTATAATATATATATAATATACAGAGAATTATATGTAGATACATGTATAATGAATGTTGGGAGCAATACATATCTGGAAATAATTAAATTCTGTATAAGACAACAAATTTAATTGGCTGTTGGTCAAATTTCTAAAGTATACTGTATGCAATAAATTGGTTTGGTTCCTTAAACATGCCAACTTCTGGAAAAGGTGGTACCGTCACAGTCAATGACAATATTTCGAAAAATTGTCTGACCCTGGCTGGATTTGAACCAGGGTCCTCTAGTTTAATAAATTAGCACTCTACCAAGTGAGCTAAAGAGAATTCCCACAAGCCAAGTTAGTATCAAGAGGCTAGGTCTTACATGTACAAACACCTGTGACAGTACCACTGCACAATTTCAATGAATTAACTGTTTATCTGTGTTACCCCACTACATCTTACTTTACCACCATCCTATTCAATTTACATATCTAACAAATATTGTCCAAGTTATAGTGATTCATTAGTTAATTTACATGTAAGTATTACTTATAATGCCTTAACTTACATATCAATATTACTTATTATACATATCCCTGGGTAAACATACTCTAAATAACCATACTATTTGGTGCAATTTACATGTACATTTGTACATGTCCTTCCCGCTTTAGGTTTAGCACACACTTAAGTACCCCCATGCTATCCTAAATTTCTGGGAGTCCACTAGCCCTCAGACTCATGTAGTTACCTACATCCTACACTTTTATGGATCATGCTGCTGTGAAAGCATATCATACAGAGTATTGTGTAAATGCATATGTACATGTCACATAAACATTGGTAGGAAGGTGTGTCTTGATTATAATTAGGTGGGTGGTGCACACCTACATGTACCATCCCTACCTATTGATTTGGTAGCCCCTTCCGATTTTCAGCAGCTTCAAGGAATACCAATTTTGTAAGAAGACATACTGCATTTACAAAATAATGGTGAAAAAAAATTTCATTCCTAGAGTTTTGC
>JACSZP010027161.1:0-14184 GCA_016161895.1 Pinna nobilis
CTAAAATGTTTGAAACTGTACGAAATTGATGTATTTTTCTTTGCTGTCGTTTTGATGCCTTGAGTGATTTACAGATGTCTTTTATGAATTTTGTGTCGCATGTGTCAGGCTAAAAGTCAAGCCTTTCTTCACACGCTGATTTTGACCATGGATTACTCCGTTTATCTGATCAAGGTATACGGCTTGTGGTGGTTGTGACCGATCGACAGGGGGTGATTACTTCTCCTGGGCACCTGATCTCATATCTGATTTATCCAGGGTCCGTGTTCCCTCAACTCTTTATTTTGTATTCCTTATAGAAGTTATGAGATTTATCTGCGTACCAATGCATTTCATTATTATTAGTGAAGACTCCGAATTACGAAGGTTTTCATCTTGACATAAAATCATATCACAACAACAATTCTGACTAGGAATCTTCTTTTAATGATATTTACATGTCTGTATAAAAGTGTGCAATTACCCTTGAAATAAGCATGACTTTCAAACAATACATTGATATATGGGGATAAATGCGATGACGAAGTTTCTTTTATGTGATATATTTTGGCATGTAGTCCATGTCTAGACGATTTTGAATTCTGGAATGTTCGCCCTACACGGTGTAAATGTCAGTAACATTTTTCTAGATATTTATATCTGAAATAAATACAAACCAATATTTTGACCAATAAATGCATGTATTGGGTATAAGGATACACGACTATATTTTTTTCTTCAAAAGACCGCTTAATATTTTCTGGAAAGGTCATTCTAGTACCATTTCAGTACTCAAATGAGATTCCTCAAATATCATTGTAATTACACTCCATTTTATGATTGAACTGTTTGATCTTTCTGTAAGCATTCATATTGGAGTCATTTGTCTTTATTTTTATATCTGTATCCATAACGACGGAAGGTACACTGTTTTGCGTCCTCTTTCAAATTTCACCAATATACCACATCACTTAACATAGCAGTATTGCGATTATAGGTTCACAGTATTATATTGGGGGACTTACAGTGTAGTAAACGGGTACAAATTGAGCATCATTCGAGCACTCAGTGTTATTTTTATTGCAAACGTTACCACAGAGGATGGATTCAGTTACCCTATATACAATACGTAAGTCAGGATTCATGTGTACAAGTGTCCGATGGATTTCCGTGAAACTGCCATTGGCAAAGCTAGCTTTTCAACACGTGCAATGTCAGTATCAGAACATCTAAAAGTGACTAGAATTGAACTTGCTGTATTTTTTTCTTAGAGTGAATTAAGCTTGTTTCTGTTATCCAGACAATCCCCGATGCTTTGCATGACGTAAGTGTCCATTACTGATGAAGTACTTTTTGATGTATTTCCTTCGGTATGAAGAGTTATGCAGTAGTTTCTGCTTGTCTATTTCTGGACTAGTTTTAGCAAGATGATTGACACTTTTCTGTAACTGATTGCTTTGGAGTCTCGATTCTGATTGGCTCTTTATCCACCCCTTGTTGGTAAGAGGCACCCTTGTTGGTACCCTTGTACCCCTTGTTGGCGATTGGTTAACCGTCTGTGAAATTGATTCGATTTTTTTAAGCACTGTTGATGGATTCGATGATGGATGTAAAAAATTTTGATTGTTTTGGGCAATCATTGCTTCATAAACACTCTTTTCCTCGTGCCGGAGTGGTTCCGTCAAATTTACACAATTTGAATCTGAAATAGAAATGAAGAACTTTTATTCATCATAAAAGGTAATCTGTCTATCTTGTGTTTAGAATCACTCTCAATGTTAAATTCAGTTATGTGACAAAAAGTTGTACTGGTATCACAAATCATAAAGGTTGCTTAGAATTGTAATGTAATGAGCAAATTCATGACACAAGCGGCAGTTTTCATTTTGTCATTTGAATGGCGTGAAACTGGCCATGTCTGGGGCCGGAATTGAGTCCTGGACACTCGATCTTCAAACGAGCAACCTTTGTAGACGCAAGAATGACTCGCTATTCTGTTTTACAGCCGCAGTCACTATGAATTCAGAAAAGTTCCGTTGACTCCAAAACGGCTTAAATGTTATTTACAGTACTCATGCAAGACATATTTCATTTGAAAATAGCCAGTACGTAAAAAACCAAACATCAGCAAATCGGGCGGTATGATTGAATAATTTGTACATACAAATTACTTATAGTCTGTTCTACAAAAGCAGTAACTTATTGCAATTCTTTATTGACTAAGGTTATTCGAAGAAGCGCTGCATTGTATGTAAAACGTGAAGATGAAATTCGTAATTTGAATTCAACTTTGAGATTTGACATCACATCTTGTGCTTATTTCTGTTTATCAAACTTGATATCAAAGATATAAATATCTAGCCGTTTATAAGTTAACCACAGGTCGGTTTATCGGAGGTATAAGTAGTTACATCACGTCTATTTACACATTTTATTTACCGGTTAATCAGAATATTGACCTTAAAGTTTCGTCAATATTGACTCACAAACCAAGTAGTATTACTTCTGTTTGAAGTCTATCAAGACGTCCAGTTGACAGAGCACTAAGTTAAATAGTGTATTCTACGTGTTTATGCAATCCTAAAAAGATTTATATTGAGTGTTTATATTTATGCTTCCGAATTGTTGAAAATAGGTAGACATTGTGACGTAACTTGTCGACAGATTTTTACCTTTTTTTGACCAGGTTTGTTTATTTATGTTGAGAACAAATCAATGGCTCGTAACATATGGTAGGCTAACTGTATTCTGCCAAGTACGCTAGCTTACTGATAAATTCGAGGGTCATTACATACAATTAGAGCAACACGTTGCATCGAGAATAAAACTCGCAAATGGCGCTTTTGATTCAGACTAGATTGCCTTTAAAAAAAAGTACCCAAATTAATTGATATCCTGTAAAATCCCGATCGAATGTTCAATGTTTCTTTTTCACACGTCCGTAATTTATGGGGGAAACCGTTTGAGTTGCATGATATCAGTTTCTCTGTGTAAATGCCGTGTGTTTGTTCGTCGGGTGTAATATTATAACATTTGATAAACTATCAATAAATCGAACATGACTTCTAATCCGCGTGAGAAATTTTGTACATCAGACTTTACGATGACGTTTGTGATTTTATTGCACACTGTATATCATAAATGCAAACTATTTGGAAAATTCGAAATAAAGCTTTCTTTAAATTGTAATTTGTTTGATGGTCCCTGTTTTGGTATGAATAGGAATACTGGTACAAGGGACCTTGCACTTTAAAAATACAAAGAGTCTATAGCGATTATCGCAAAAAGTCTACAGCTATTGTCGCCAAATTTACTTTCGCCTATTTACCTTCACTGTGTATTTACTGTTTCGGTTGTATGCAGATTTTTATTTTTTTTGGAGAATCAGATTGCATGTTCTGCATGTACTTTTAAATCGGTATGTCAACAACCGTTGCGTTCTTTCTAAAGTTGTTCTGTATAAGTAAACATAGTGTTTGTTTTGTTACGGGCTTAGGCAACGTCCGACGATCCATGTAGTGACGAGCTATGCAGTGACATAGTATTTCATGTGACAGGGGAAATATCCAGAATACATAGATGATCAACCACGGCTACGTGTGTAGCTTATTTAAAAAAAAAACTTCTATAAATAAACTGAGAAAATTCCTTACTACAGTGTTTCACTGAATGGAATATTGAATTATTAGTTTGATTTTGGTATTGAAATCTATTGACGAGAGTTCGCCTCTGGAAGACTTCATTTTAATTTGACTGCAGCGGCGGATGTGACCGGCCAGTACGAGAAGCTTACTCCTCCTGGCACCTGATCCCACCTCTGGGTTGTAAGAGGTTCGTATTTGCCCACTTCCCATCAAATTTGAATATTTTCCCCTGATTCTCCTTGGTGTCTATTATTTTTATGTATTTATTAGAATTTGCCAAAGCTGGTTTCGAAAAAGAGATTGAGATTAGTAAATATTGCAAGTAGTCTAGCCACTCTACTACGTTGAACCTATATGTATCAAAATGCATTATATACAAAACGATCTTCATGATTAGTGATCTAATAACTGTATTTGTTGATTTACCTGGAGATTCCCAGAATTCCACAGTGATTAAACTGTGATGCTCAATCCAGTCTTTTGAATGGTAGAAGTGGTTGCAATCCCATAATGCAACATGTCCAACCGGCGTATTGGAATGTTTTGTGTACGTAATGACTCTTAGAATCCCCTGTTTTCCCCAAAATGTCCTCTTTGTAATTTGGGGATCCATTTGATGTAGTTTTGAAACACTTGGGTAGCCATATTTGTCCGCAAGGTACGGCCCATATGCTATTGGATGATATATGTACTGAAGACCGTCCTTTCCCACAACACTGTCTTTGCCGAGTTTTGATAACCGTATCAATTGCTTGCCAAGAGAGTGTTGGCCGCCAATTTTGTTGAGAGCAGACGACAGCCGTAGTGCACTAGTGTCATGTAAAAGCTGATCCTTTTTGCATCCTATGATCTCAATAAGCCGATGGTTTCTGTAGAGTCCGCCATGGTGTTTGTACCCCGGATAATTTGTCGTCAAGTCATGGAAAGATGGTAGAGTTATCTGAAATGAGAAAATTAATGCTTGTATATGAAAGAATTATAGCTCGCAATTGTCTCACTAAACGTAACAATCATTACTCGGGAGTAATCTATTACATATTTTGAAAGGCGATGTAGTTAGCCATTAATTTTCATAAACTGGAAAATAAACATGAATTTTATTCATTATTTATAATCGCTTTATTGACTCGCTCGTCGAGTAGCTTGTAATCTAATCTGAGATTTATGGGTGGTATTGTGAAAAGCGAGCTATGAAAATAACCATAAATAGTCCATAAAACATAAATATGTGATATGATTGACAAATAGTATTCATAATTATACATTTATTCTAACGTATTGTTTTAGGGCAAACTCGAATCTCTGTCAACCCCATTGCAACCCTAACGCGATACCTAGTACCATTACAGTACCAGTGTACCAATCTTTGGCGCCAGAATATCGAAATTTAGATTTGTGTTATAAATAGAATCTTAGCCGAATATGCATGAGAAAACGCAGACCAGAAAAGGAAAAGAAAATGCTGGTATTAGAATGCTTTGGAGGAAATAAGAGTTCAATTTTAAATTCCATTGGAAACCTGTTTCATGAGCCGTGGCCTGGATGATGTAATTTTAGATACACGAAAACCACAGATACATGTACCATAGTATTAATCGCCTGACAAATCAGGAGGTAATACATGAACGTATCTTGTTATTAGAGAAACATTCCATCTGTATATTGTGTCGTACTTGCGGTATTTTTTCTATAATAAATATCTTGGCACCGTTTCTTCTTTATCAGAAGAATCTGGTTTAGATTCTGTGTTCCTGTAACTGTTAAAAAACTTATGACATATTCATTATTGTGAGGTGAAACACAAGCAAGAGCCTACATATATACGACACACCGTATTAGACGAACTCTTGCCTGCAAACAATAGAGTATTATTCATATTTACGTGAAGTATACTCAAAACAAGGCGGTATTGTATTTTACCTTGCGCGTGCAATTCGTGTCAAATTATATTTAATAAATCTTTTGCTATTGATAGATATAAAACAACAAAGAATATATGGCAGATGTATCGATAAGTTGGCTCGATTGATGGTGTTCAAGGTAAATCGTAGATCTAGAGATCGTAGATAAGCCATGTAAGACAATAGAAAATAGGACGACTGTCACGTACTTGAAATTATATGCTAGGTATCTTTTCCAACTATTGATTAATACGCTTGACATATTTTCCAATCTTTGTGTGAAATATCTTCAATTTTTTATGTGAAATAACTTTAAATCATTTCGATCGAATACTTATTTTTACACATTTTCCCCGACGACCTTACGACACTTAAAACCGTATATTTGACGAATTCATATGCATTTAGACCTTCGAGCATTGACGTATCTTTATAATGCCGAAACCCGAGACACGGGACCTCGGTGTCTGTGATCCAGCGACGACCAGAAGTCGGATAAATAGAAATGTATTTGCCCTCCGATGGGAGGATCTTGGATTTGAACCCAGTTGGTTGATTGGTTTGCTCAGCCCTTGCATCATAGGATAATTCTTTTCACAGGTCAGATACTTGCAGCCTGTACCAGCTAGATGACGCCAGGATACGGCTGATTTAAGTTTTTTTAAACATCGAGAAATAACAATAAAGCTAACAGTGGAGCTAAATGATATCATAAAAATACATGTATTAGTATTATTGCTACGAAATTCAAGGGAATGAAATATGGTTTAAGATAAAACTGGCGGTGTGAGACTTTTTTATTCATTTAATCAGTGTCAGACAATGCAAGGTGACAGCTTTTGATATTTGTAGAAGGACTTGAGATGTCTGATATGTAGATTTATATCTCGTAACCACGTGAAATGCACATCTGCTCAAATTCATACCTTCCTCGAGGACCCTCTTTTCCCTTTGTACTGTCTAGCGCGGGGAGGCAAAGTAGGTTAAGAACTACGATATGCCGATTTCAGGTTAAATATTTTATAACTCCGCGATGTTTACGACCATACTTGAATTGAAATATTGTCATGGCATCAGACACTTAGTTAAGCACTTTTATCGCCCTCCTATTTTGATATTTACTCAAGCAATTTTCATAAAAATGATTACGCATTAGACTTTACACTTCTGTATTGAACTAGTGTCATCTCTTATAATCTGACTGCACATATATATCGAAGCTGAACAGAGTAAAAATATTGTGTTCGTGCGCTTACGTTCTGACCAAAAAAGTCTCATAGACTTTTTCACGTACACTTCCTTTTTAACCCTTTTTTGGGGGGATATCTGATTTTTCAGGAAAAAAACTGTTCTTCCCGTAGATTTTCCATTTGACATTATCGAAGATTTTAGAACATCTTTTAATCGCATATGCTTACTTTCGGCCCTTTTCCTAAAACTAAGTTTTCATATTACGAACATTCCCGTGTTCATGCTTTTTGACCTTCCAAAGATCTAAGTTCTCAGAAGAGATTTTATTCCCGTGCAATAACTTTCTCGCATTTTTAAAACGTACGTTTTCATAACACCCTTTGCCTATTGGAAGACAAGGAAACTACAAAACCTAAGCACACACATGTATGTGTTTGTTTTACACACTGTGAGTCCCAAAACTATACTCTACGCTGGCTTTTTAGCGGTTAGCTCGATTGGACCTTATGACATCTTCTGTTGTGAAAATAAAGGTTTATATGTGCCTAATGACAAAAATCACTTTAACTGAGAGAGAGAGAGAGAGAGAGAGAGAGAGAGAGAGAGAGATTACCTGGACGACACCACGAGAGAAGAAAATGCACTTCAGATAACTCTAAGATCTTTAAAACTTAAATATACACATTTACTGTAATGTTATTCTTTCCGGGGCCCACTTCACAGAGGAGTACAACTATGCAAACTGATCTTGTTGAAGAAATTATTAGATCAAAGGCGGATTACAAAAGTAAGGAAAAGTGAGCGACTTTAACACAAGTCTGTGAGCGATAAAGTTAAAAGACTAATATTTTTATAGTTTGTTGACAATCTCTAAACCCAAGTTTAAATACCATCTGTCCAAGAATAAAGTTGGCTATCACAGTGCACACGGTACAGAGTTTGGTATTTGTAGGAGCAAGAATTTTCTAAGGGCATGCCTCTACCATAGCACCAGTTTTTGTTCTTTGACGTCCCTCTTGAGTACCTCTTGCTGATACGGAAATGTCACCGAATACCGGTGAAGGGATCCAAATTTTGGTCTTCTCGGTACATACTGTCAATCCGCTATTATTCACCAGAGTTTTAATTTGGCGTAATTACAAGGGTCGCCCTGGGCTGAGAAAAGTGTTAGCCAAAACTAGTCAACCAAGAATTGATTTAGCCATTGTTTTCTTCTTATTATTAGCCGGCAGAACATTGTCACATATATGAATTGTATATGTTTGATAATTCTACATAACGTCTGCTAGCAATTCTGGATAAGACTTCTTATACATTTTGAATAATATCTTCTTTATTTCTAATTGTTAGATTTGTTACGATTGCATACATCAGATAACGTATTCAAACATTTGAGACATTGGAATATAAAGCCTTTCATATGTTATGGCACAAGGAATAAGCAAATACATGTAATGGATTTTCATTGCCAATTTAAAAGTTAGCCAATAGCTCAATTGGCTAACTATAGAGTGAGGCCTGGTTACGTTAGAGCACATACTCGAGAAAATAACGTACACGATAATTGAATTCGTTTAACATTCTAACATAGCATTAACATGCATCATTCAGAGTCCTTGAATTCCGTATGCTAAAATATAGCCTCGCAAACCAAAACACAATGTATATAGCTAACGATTCGCAAAGATAAAGTTACTCGAACAGTTCCAGATTTACAGTACGACCATTGAGCAGTGAGGGATTTTTAACTTGTCGGCATCTACTTTTACACGAGGCCTCTGTGTACCAGAGATTCAGTAAGCACCTACCCTACATAAACGCGTACATCAATGCTATACTTATCAAATCAGAGTCTCTTGTGAATTAAAATTGACGTTGCGCTACATTGAGGTTTTTAGTCACTGTAGCAAGTCGACTTTTATGCACATGACAATTGTCAAACATTCTGTAGCTCGACTTTTTCATTTCAAACCCCTGGTTTTTGTATGTGCTCCGCATATTGATGACAGTAGCTGTATTGTGAATGAAATTATAAAAATGAAATCTGCATAAATTCTTATCCCAGTAAAATCATCGGTGTGTGTGGTTTTTTTTAAGAAACTGAAACACATCGTTGGATAATACATGTATGTGATTTCGCAAGGTGCGAATAAATGCAAGTCATACATCAGGAGATGTGGGTCAATCCCCACTCTTTGATAAACATTTTTGTGTTAATTTCGGGAACTTACAAGTTCCAGTGAATGCCATTTGACCGGGTTCTTTTTACAAAATATTTCTGTAGTGTTTAAATCGGGATATACCATTTGGGTATCGGTATCAATTAAAGTTTTTGACAAAATACTGATGTGGGATTGTTTTAGAACTAGACGTCAATAACTATCTCGGATGCATCCTAGTTTTATCGCTTTCAAAAACTTACAATAAGTCCACTTTTTTTTCTTATATACGAGTATATACAGCACATAACTATTGCCTGCTGAGGTTTATGGGTGTATGTATCCCATCAGAGAACTTATCTAGACACTTTGTCATTTAAATTTCATTCTATTCACATGGATTTGCAATCGAAATGAAGCGCACGTGTTTTGTCAGTTTTTTATCCTCAGGAATTTGTCATAGTTGTTAGCGTGTTAAGTAACACTGACACAGTGCTATAACGCACACATATTACGTGAGTTTACTGCCTTGCAGATGCATTGCTCGTAAAAGTTGGCCCCACATATTTCAAAGCGAACAGCGACTGTTCAGGTGTTGTTAAAAATGCAGGCCCGAAGTTATGCAACAGCCTGTTAAAACAGAGTGAATGAATTAAGATTGTTTATAAATAGATGATAAGTTTATGTCACTTTCATGGCTTTGATCTTGTGCGACAGTGTATAGAAAGTTTGGTGAAAGTCGTAAACTATAAAGTTCATATCGATCAACAGACCAATTACAAGCACTTCTGTGACCACGTAAATCAGTGTGATTAGATGTTTATGTCTGTGTGATCGCGCAAGTGATTGTTGATACCCCGCTAGGTACAAGTGCAACATTCTCTTTAGGTAAGAATGTAAGGAGAACGGTATATAAATCAAAGAGATCTCATATAAGACAGAAATTAATTTGTTTACACCTGCGCATTGAAGGGACTTTTTCTATCTGTGTGAAAGTGTGTTAAGCATCGTTCTGTAAACCAAAGGCCAAACCACTAGACGTGACACACACAATTAATAGAGAGTACAATTGATACAAGTATGTCCAAAATGGTTTTAAAGTACTTTGAATATTTGTATGATCGCTCTTAAGACGCTTTATTTATGAATTTTATGTACTCGAAGAAAACGTATTCCGTGATGCCATTGACAATGCTACACGACATTGTTACAAATTTACCCTTGAACACGCAAGTCAACAAAAATGTATCTACTTATATTTGATTTTAATACTGCCATACTGAGATTTTTTCCCTCTTGATTATGATATTCACGGCTGGTAAAAACCGAGGTTCCGTGCCACAGTACGTATTGCAACATTAAAGAACCCTCGCTGCTCATTGGCCAGAAGAAACGAGTATGACCCAAGAATTTGCCGTTATTCTTTCGCCTGTCGCAGCATTCTTCGTTGGGGCGTCAAACAACAATGCAACCACCAACTGCCTACATGCATAACGAAGAAAAGATTTAGGGAAAATTGAACAACAAAGAAAAAAGTGGCAAAAGAACCAGGGTGATCGAATGACATTATGATACATTGTGTTATAATCCAGACACAACGCTTGCATCTTACAATCGGAATTTGAAATTGGAGCTTTCGGGCGATTGCCTGGCACCCGTATAGTAAACACAATGTACCTGTACGCCGGATCATTAATCTGCGATAGGACGGTATCCGAATTTAAATATATTTGCTAATTATGGACCGATCTCTCCCAAACTATGTTTGCCATGCTCTTCAGCTTTGGAGACCCACGTGATTAAGCTTATTGTAATAAGTGTTTGCTCACTGATATTTTGAAGAGATCACTGACAAAACTTGGCTGTTGGGTGGTATGGTTTGTGTTACGCGGTGGCTTGCTGCCACTTTATCAGCAATGACCATGCGGATCAAAGACAGACTTAATGTTTTGAGTTCCTTTATCAAAATGAAACTTTCCTTATGCTGGTGGACGTCTCACATTCCCGCGTCTTGTAAATCGGATTTGCATCTCGCACAAAAATAGCAATTTTGTTTACTAGTTTTATTTCACAAGTAATAAGATTCCTACTCGATATTGTCCCCTCTTTTCAAGTTTTGAACGCGCCTGAACAATTGTTAAAACCTCTAAAGAAAACTTGAAGGTCACTTTATGACATTGACCTTTACAGTGTAAATTCACGGATTTTGTAATTTTCGACGAGACTTTGTTGTGATTTCGAAAATGCTTGTTATAGATATGAAAGCGGTTCCTATCAACACATGGCCATAATGTACTGCTAATATAAGTCTTTCTCTATCAATACGATTCTTTGAGAAATGACATTGAGAAACTCATACAACGCATCTCAAATTTTGAGTTTTTAAGTGCTTTTTCGCAGCGGTGTTGGCGTAAAGTTATTACATGGATGGGTTAGATTTCTCTTTCTTACTTTTTACCTATACAACTCTACACAATGGCAATGTTTTCTTTGTAAAGTTGTCCAATTTGTGTCCCGTATGTATCGCTACTTATTCGACTCTCTCTTACCTTATTCTTTTTTATGAGATCTTACTCGGGTAATTATGTTCAAAATTTGTAGTGGCTGAATTGCAATAGTTGATTCATTGTAAAATAACTTCAACTATTTCCTATTTAAACCTTCACGTAATTTTCGCTTATCAGTTTTTCACATCGGCTCAAAGTCTTAATTAATCTGTTTAAATCCTATGTTCTCCTTCTTGCAGTGTAATGCGATACGGAGTCGCTCAAGTCCGACGATTATGCGAGACGTTTTGTGTCATTTCAGGCTAAGAATAATGGACCACCTAACCCGAATTAATGTGGTAGAAACAGTTAAACATAACAATGTTATCTTCTACCCAATGGAATAGATAATTTACCGTCATCTCATTGCTTAGACACATCTCTCTTTATCATATACTGTACCGTTATAAACGCCGTCCGAATTAGTCTACCGACTGAAAACAACTATATGTACATTATATATACATTTGTACATAGAAGAATACATTGTACACTAAAACCTCTCTTAGCGACACACTGATTATGTATCCTACATGTATTGTTCCCAAAATGGTATTTTCCTTTTGAATTCACCCGAAGAGACCACTTATCACATGTGACTATATTTGCTCCATCCCGAGGATGGTCTCTTAAACGCTTCTTTATGTAGTTGTAGAAATTACAACAACTTCAATGGAATCAATTTTTGGTCATCATGCAAAAACTAAACAGGCCAAAGTTGATATTGGAAAGGAAAAGAAAATAGCAACATCGTCTATAATTAATTATATAGATTCGGAAAAGATTGCGAGAGTTATAACGGCCACTGAAAAGGAAGGATAGGAATAAGTGCAGGACAATATTTTTCCTGTACTCGTTTTGATTTCTTCTTCGTGCAAAAATGATAAAGGACAGTTGATTTTTTAAAAATCCCTTTATCCTTTGAACTCCGTTGAAACTTGTAAATAACAATCTCTTCAGGGACACAGAAAAAAACGTTATGGGAAGACGGTCTTTACATAGAGGTTGATTTGTGCACAAATGACGCTGTTGGGGATAGCACAAAAACAAATCGGTTTCTATAACCAGATGGTCTCTTAATCAGGTTGTAATGTACAAGATTTGAAACCCATCCCATTCTAACATCCAAAACCGGCATTAAACACGTGTTCGAAAATTCTGTTTGTCAAGTTTTGGCCTTAAGTATTTATTGTACTCAATACCACCAAACACAAATGTATATTATCCCATTTTTTCCTCTATAGGACCTATATATTTTATATAAGTTTATACAAAGGAATACGACTCCTTTTTTTACATTTTCTATTTACACATTGATGAGTGTGAGCCAAGATATATTGTGTGGAGTAAATAAAACGAGGAATTTTAACTGTCCCTAAACCGTAATTTTACTTTCGTTTGCGACAATTTGTGCGAATTAAAGTGCCGACTTGTCTATTCTTTGGTAATTGAGTTCAGTATTGTCAATAATATTGAAATGTCGGTCATAAAATTATTTGATTGAAATTAATTATTCTACACCACAGAGGAACGTCACATAAAATTGTAAAGCAAGTGTGTCGGTTGTTTAACCTCGTATCTCAGTGGGCCGAGTTCAACAGTACTGTAAAAACTGACAGTAGATAAAACCAAACTACATGCATCTCTCTTCTGCAACGCCTACTGTGGGACAGGACATCAGTGTTTTAGTATCTCGTCCGAATGACCCGAAAAGCCAGCTGCCTCTGCCAAACAGATTCAAACCCACGACCTCATAATTATCTGTCCTTAAACTCATCTTAATTCAAATAACATAAAAAGGGAGAGCTTCTAATAATGTTCTTGAAATTCTAGTCTATGCAAGTAACTCCAATTTGTTGCATTTATTTTCTACTTGTAGAATACAGGTAAAATTTCTTTTCAGCGCCTCCGTGGCCGATTAGTTAGCGTGTTCGACTGCGAATCGGAAGATCCGGGTTCGAGCCGCGTCAGCGCCACTCCGCGGTTGACCGTCCCTGGTCTTCGGATGACACAGTAAAAACCGAGGCCCCGTGTCACAGTAGATGTTGGCACGTTAAAGAACTATCCCTGCNNATGAGTGAAATATTCTTGAGTGGGGCGCTAAACAACAATACCATACCATCTTTACTAAAGACGTCACACTGGTTCACGCACACGTGTACCGGAAATTAAGTTTAAATCTTACGTCATCGTCTAACGACATCGGCGCGATGTTTCTGAATACTGAAGTTGCTTTTGTATTTCAAATGTTTGTCAATTTGTCAAACACTGCTTTACTTTGATACACTGGGTTGGTGCACATTCATAGTTAGTTTTAAAATCTAGATCAATGTTATTATGCATTCACGTGACATTTTGTTGCCTTGCATCCTCCGTTGCACTCCCGGTTGCAAAGGTCTCATTGAGCTAATGGTTTGACCAACACCCATCGAGCCACGGTATAGTATACTCTAGTCGGGTCTTTTTCGCGTAAATCTAGTATCATGCATGGTTTTATAAAGACAATTTGTCAAAACGGTCTTTTGGGGGGGGGGGGGGGGGGGGGGGGGGGGGGGGTGTTACTTCAATAAAACTTACCAGATCGCAAAGTGTCGACACGATGGACTGTTGAGCATGATGATAAAATTCATCAGCATTATGATATACTTGTAGGCTACATACATCCCCGTCTCTATACAAGAATACACGTACACTGAACAAAAAGCTCAGTTCTTGAATTGAGTAAGTGGTAAAGTATACTTGCTTGGTCCGTATCGTTTTCGTT